>CAUYSK010106816.1:0-28685 GCA_963575035.1 Avahi laniger
ATGACATTGTATTTGGCAATGATTTCTTGGATATGATGCCAAAATCAAAGACAGTAAATGAAAAAAATACATAAATTGCACTTCATCAAAATTAAAAACTCTTTTGCCTCAAAGGACATTATCAAGAGAGTAAAAAGACAACCCACAGAACAGTAAGAAATATTTGCAGTTTATATATCTGATAAAGCATTAATATCCAGAATACCTATATAAAGAATTCCTACTACCCAACAACAAAAGACAACCCATTTAAAAAAATAGGTAAAAGACCTGACATTTATTCAAAGAAGATACAGTAATGGCCAATAAGCACTTGAAGAGATGGTCAACATCACTAATCATTAGGGAAATGTCAATCAAAACCACAATGAGGCCGGGCGCGGTGGCTCACGCCTGTAATCCTAGCACTCTGGGAGGCCGAGGCAGGCCGATTGCAATTGTTTGAGCTCAGGAGTTCGAGACCAGCCTAAGCAAGAGCGAGACCCCGTCTCTACTAAAAATAGAAAGAAATTAATCGGACAACTAAAAATATATAGAAAAAATTAGCCGGGCATGGTGGTGCCTGCCTGTAGTCCCAGCTACTCGGGAGGCTGAGGTAGTAGGATCGCTTGAGCCCAGGAGTTTGAGGTTGCTGTGAGCTAGGCTGACACCACGTCACTCTAGCCGGGGCAACAGAGTGAGACTCTGTCTCAAAAAAAAAAAAAAAAAAACCACAACGAATTACCACTTCAAACCCCTTACATTGGCTACTGTCAGAGAACCAGAAAATAACAAATGTTAACAAAGATATGGAGAAATGCAACTCTTGTATACTGTGAGTAGGAGTATAAAATGATGCAGCCACTATGCAAAATAGTATGGGTAGTTTCTGAAAAAATTAAAAATTGGATTACCATATGATCTAGCAATTCTACATCTGCAGATATATCTATAAGAATTGAAAGCAGAGTCTTGAAAGGTGTATTTGTGTCTTTGTTCATAGCATTATTATTCATAATAGCCAAAAGGCAGAAACAGCCCAAATGTCCTGTAGCTAAATGGATAAACAAAATATTGTAATTACATACAATGTTACATTACTCAGCTTTAAAAGGAATAAAATTCTGATATATGCTACAACGTTTGTTAACCTTAAAAAACATTGCGCTAAGTGAAAAAAGCCAGTCACGAAAACACAAATTGTAGAATTCCACTTATATAAGGTACTTAGAATGGCTAAATTCATAGAAACAGACAGAAGAAGAAAAGTTACCAGGGGCTAGGGAGATTGGGGAATATGGAGTTATTGTTTAATGGGTACAGAGTTTCAGTTTGGGATGGTGAAAAGAAAATCCAGAAATGGCCAATAGTGATTGTTGTGTAATACTGCATGCCTTTACTGCTACTGAATTGTATGCTTAAAAATAGCTAAAGTGGGCCAGGTGTGGTGGCTCACGCCTGTAATACTAGCACTCTAGGAGGCTAAGGTGGGAGGATCTCTTGAGCTTAGGAGTTCCAGACCAGCCTGAGCAAGAGTGAGTAAGGCTTCTGTCTCTACTAAAAATAGAAAAAATTAGCTGGGCGTGGTATCTTGGGCCTGTAGTCCAGCTACTCAGGAGGCTGAGGGAGGAGGATTGCTTGAGTGCAGGAGTTTAAGGTTGCAGTGAGCTATGATGATGCCGCTGCACTCTAGCCCAGGTGACAGGGCAAGACTTTGTCTCAAAAAAAGGGGGGAGGAGTTAAAATGACAAATTTTATGTACATTTTGTCACAGTAAAACCTGTAGGACATTGGGCTTCTTTTGAAAAATTAGAATTTCTGGCATTGCTAGGGCCTCATGTTTATGAAAATGAAGACAGTATTTGATGTATAAATTGTTCATTTATATTCCTGCCTGAAGCTTATAGACACATACATGAGTGTGTACTTGCTGGAATAAATAAATGTGGACATTTTATTTACTGGTCAATGAAAGTAAATGTTGATAGAAAAAAAGGATGTGACTTGCACCTAACCAAGGAAGCCGTTGGTCTCAGCAGTAAATTCTGCTTCATTCTTAAATGAAATTAACCTAATTTTACTTTACTTCATTCTTGATTATCCTCATTTATAGTGTGAGATTCTTTAGAAATTAGATACAGCTGTTTAAAATATTTTTAGAAGTATTTTATTTATACAAATACTAATATTATTAGTATTCTACTTAGTATTTACTTATACGTATTTTAATTTACCTGCTCCTGGATGTGGGTGATCTTTAATAACATTGACTTTGGTACATTTGTGTATATTAGGTTATTAAGTATGAAATGTCCAATTTCCTTAAGTACTATGTTTGACCAGGATATCTCTGACATTTTCCTTTGACATTTCTTGTTTTATGTTTATTGTGAAGTTACATCCTCAGTCTTTCACATGCACATTTTTGCTTGTGATTACCTTTCAAATTTTTTTCAGAACAATTTTTATGAAACCCTGGATAAGTCAAAAATTTCATGTTATTTTGAATATGAATTCCGACGTGGAACCAATGCAGCACTGACAGCTCAAAATATCAATGAAGTGTTTGGGAAGGATGTGACTAATGAGTGCACAGTATATTGATGGTTTGAGAAGTTTCGTTCTGATTTTAATCTTGAAAATGAGCCACATGGGTGACCTTGAGACCAAGGCGGATAATGATGAGCTGAAAGCCTGTGGTGGAAGCAAATCCATCTCAACCTACGCATGAATTGGCAGCAAGGTTTCACGTTACTATTCCAACAATTTTGGGCCATTTGAAACAAATCGGCAAGGTAAAGAAGCTGGATAGATGGGTTCCCCCTGAATTAAACAAGCCTCAGAGGAGAAATTGTGTTAAAGCTTGCCTTTCTTTCCTGTCATTACATAAAGGCAAACCATTTCTACAATGTATTGTTACGTGTGATGAAAAATGGATTCTTTTTGACAATTGCAAGCTTTCAGCGCAATGGTTGGATAAATATGAAGTGCTGAAACACGGTCCAAAACCCAATATTCATCCAAAAAGGCTAATGGTGTCTGTTTGGTGGTCCAGGACTGGTATTATCCACTACAGCCTAATGAAACCTGGTCATTCTATTACAGTGGATGTCTACTGCAACCAATTGGACAAAATGATGAGAATGCTTGCCATTAAGCAGCGCAGATTTGTCGATAGAGACAAGCCAATCCTCTTGCAAAATAGCAGTCAACCACTTGTCACACAAACAACACTCAGGCTACAGAGGCTGGACTTGGAAACTCTGTCATCCACTGTATTCACGAGACCTTGCACCAACTCACTACCACTTATTTCAGGCTTTGGACCGTTGCAAGGAAAAATATTCAGTTCTCAGCAAGCTGTGGAAAAGGCCTTTCACGATTTCATCGCCACTTGCTCTCTAAGCTTCTTCATTACTGACATAGACAAGCTACCATTTCATTGGCAAAATTGTGTGGATAATTTAGGCACATACTGAGATTAATTGTACTGCTTCCTATTTGAGATATAATAAACTACACCTTTGATTTGAAATCGAACATTTCATCAATGACCTAATAAATAAAATCAGGCAGTTAAGCAGTGGTTTTCAAACATTTTTATAAGGAAATTCTCTTCAAACAATCTTACACTCTTTAAGAGTAAAGCTTCCTCTATCTTGTAAGTTTAAGCCTCAGGGAAAGTGTTATAACTTAATGATTTAGAACTGTAATGTCCATTATGGTAAGCAGTAGTGATGTGTGGCTATTTAAATTTAAATTCATTAAAATGAAAGAAAACTTTAAAATCAGTGGCTTGAACCAGTGGACTGAGTAGTCTCAGCTACTTGGGAGGGTGAGACAGGAGGATCCCTTGAGCCCAGGAGTTTCAAGGCCAATGTGGGCAACATAGACTTCATCTCTAAAACAAAACCAATTCAGTGGGTTGGTCACACTAGCTTTATTTCAAGTGTTCAGTAGCCACGTGGGTCGGTTGCTCTCAAATTGGGTAGTAGGGACAAAAAGCATTTCCATCATTATGGTAAGTTCTTTTTGACACTGCTGCTTTAGATCACGGGCTTGAGTCAAGAATGCCTGTATTCAAATTCTGTTATTTTCTACTGGTGCAACCTCAAGCTGGAGGAGATCTCCACTTACTTCCTCTAACAAATGTGTATAATATTAGTAACCATGGAGTTGTTAAATAGAGAAAATTAATTAGGATATGTAAAGTACATAAGAATAGTACATAGTGCACATGCTGCTGTTGTGTTGTTATTGGAACTTACATTACACTTCCTCATAAATCTAGGTTCATAAAAGTACGGTATATGAACCACCAATTTTTAAGATATTAAGTTGCATCAGATTGGAATTTTATACTGTGCCTAGCATAGGAAACAGTTTGTGGTTTTTATGACTGACTTAAAAATGCTTTGTTTTCCTCTAGCGAGTTGAAGAATTTCTCAGCAAAGATATCAGTTATCTTATTTCAAATAAAAAGGAAGCTAAATTTGCACAAACCTTGGGTCGAATCTCTCCTGTACCAAGTCCAGAATCTGCATTTACTGCAGAAACCACTTCACCTCATCCCAGCCACGATGGAAGTTCATTTAAGTCACCAGACACAGTAAGTCTTAACTGTGCTTTGAGACTCTCAGAAAGGCTTTAACCTGAAGATCTCATGATTTTCAATAAAAGGCTGCCAGTGGAGTTCACTTAGGTAGAGCATTTATAAAGCCACATTCTATTTGGTTTTCCAGTCGTTAATCAAGTTACTGTCTTTTAGAAAGGTGATTTTTTTTTTTTAATGGTACTTATGTAGTCATCATACCCTGATTCCTAAAGTATACCTTTTGCTTTTAAGGATGGCTTTTATTTTTTAGAGTAATTTACAACTAAAAAGTTAATAGCAGATCATTGTTTAAAGGAGAAATAGAAACCTTTTTTGAAAATATTAATTTATATATACTTTTTATATATAATTTTATATATATTTTTTGAGAGAGGGTCTCACTTTGTTGCTTAGGCTAGAGTGCAGTGACTTCATCATGTCTCATGACAACCTCAAACCTGGCCTCAAGCAATCCTCCCATCTTGGCCTCCCAGAGTGCTAGAATTACAGGTGTCAGCCACTGCACTGGGCCATAAACCTTTTTTATGAGCAGGAGGTAAGCAAACTGTGGCTCACAGGCCAAATCTAACCTGCTGCCTGTTTTTATAGTAGCCTATAAGCTAAGCATGATTTTTACATTTTCAAATGGTTGGGGAAAAAAATCAAGAGAAGAATATTTTGTGACAATTAGAAATTATATGAAATTCAGATTTCATTGACCATAAAGTTTTATTGGAACACAGCCATACCTATTCGTTTAGATACTATTTGTGATTGTTTTCGTGCTTTGGGCAGAATTGAACAGCTATATTAGAAGCCATGTAGCCTACAAAACCTACAATGTGTACAATCTGGCCCTTTGCATAAAAAGGTTGCCAAGCTCTGTTCTGCGTATAATAACTGACATCACATCCCTACCACTCCATTGCCAATAAGTTAGAAGATACAGGAAAGGACAAATTAAATTGATTTAATTGGGTGTGGGAAGGGGAAGAGATTGAGATATAAAATGTTTAATTTATCTCATTTTTCAGATTGAAATGTAGTTAGATTATTTTAAAATATCTTCCTCAACTTATTTCTTTGAAAAGCAAGGAAAATGAGGGGAAAACAAGTAGAAAAAATGAGTCACAAAGGAGATATCACTTGAAAAAGGAGACATAATACATAGAAAAGTCAAAGAAGAGACCAAGGAAGTCTTATGCATTCTATTCTTTTAGTTAATGCTTTTTTGGAGCAAAGAGACAATGTATTAGTTATTAGTTCCAAAGTAATTGTTGCTCATAGTATTTCAACTACTTTGCTTAGTATTTTATTTGAACAGTGAAATAACATGTAAAAACAATATATAAAGTTGATTGTTTTCCTTAAATCTTCAATTTGATAGGAGATTAAAATGTAAACCAACTAATTATAGATGGAGAATTTCAGTGGAACCTAGGTATTCTATTTTTCACCTTGAATAGCACTTAACTAAAAAAGCGATCTCTTGGGTCTCATTAAGTTAAATCTAGTTGCTCCATCAAAAAAAACCCAAAAACTTTTTAATAGGAGGTAAGACTCAAAAGAAATCACTTTTGACCAAATATTATTGTGTTGGTAGCCATTAAGACATGTACAAATAAAATACATCTGTTTACTTGAGCAAGTTTATCTTTTTAAGGTTTTCTTCAATGAAGGACTGTTATAACTTTTTCTGTTTGTTTTATTGGTCTTTCTGTAGGTGTGTTTAAGCAGAGGAAAATTATTAGTTGAAAAAGCTATCAAGGACCATGTAAGTGGGAGCTTTAAAAATTCACGCTGTGCATTTTGTTATTAAAAACTCAGCTGGAAATTATAGATATTCTTGAAATCATCTTTTCCTTATTTTTAGGAAAAGCCTAGATTTCAGCCCATTTCATTTTACAAAGAACAGAATCTACCTTTCATGGAGAAACATCCCCATCTTGTGGCCTTTTGAAATATTACTGGAAACTTGCCTTACAGTATGCATTAAATTGTGTCAAAACATGGGTATATATTAAGTGGAATTGATTTTTAAAATTCCAGAAGAAAATCTTAATGTCCTTCCTGCTATTGTAATTCCATGAGAGTCTTTTATAACTACCTCAGTGACATTAAGCTTTAAATAATTGAGTTTTTAGTAAAATTTAGCTCACCTTAAATAGTAATTTCATAGAAAAACTATAAAACTTTTTTTATTTTTTACAGGATTTTATTCCTTCAAATAGTATATTATCAAATGCCTTATCATGGGGAGTAAAAATTCTTCATATTGATGGTAAGGATCTTATAATTTTATTTCGATAATATTGTAAACACCTATGTCTATCCTTTGGTTCCTGATTTTGCATAGTTAAAATTTTTATAGCAAAAGTACCTTAGTCCATTTTCTGTTTTTATAACAGAATACCTGAAACTGGGTAATTTATAAAGGAAAGGAGTTTATTTCTTAAAATTAAGGTGGCTGAGAAATCCAAGGTTGACAGGCTACATCTGGTGAAGGCTTTCTTGCTGTGGGGGTCTGGCAGAGTTCTGAGGCTGCGCAGGGTATCATATGGCGAGAGGGCTGAGCATGCTAGTTTACATCTCTCTTCCTCTTCTTTCAGAGCCATTAGTTCCACTCATGATAACCCATTAATCCATTAACCATTAATTTATAAATTACCTTTCAAAGGCCCCACTTAATGATGTTACATAGGGCATTAAATTTCATCATGAGTTTGGGAGGGGACAAATATTTAAATGATAGCACAAGGCATACCTGTAATGGTAATTCCTTCATACAGATTTACTACAATTATAAGAAAATGTCACTGTTTGACTCCAAGGGTAAAATTGCTAATCTCAAATCTTTTTTTCTTTTAAATAAGACATTAGATACTACATTGAACAAAAGAAAAAAGAGTTGTATTTACTGAAGAAATCAAGTACTTCTGTAAAAGATGTGGTATGTTTTCTTTAATATTTAAGCTAATTTTAAAAAGTGATAAGCTTTGTTTTATTTATGTATCTGTAAATTTTTCCTGCCAAGTAGAAAATATATTGCCAGAATATCCTAGTGATAAGCCTTTGCGTTATATGGATGTTTTTGGTATTCCAGTAAATTGTTATGTATCACTTAACTTTAGGATTGTACTCATGAGGTAAAAGTTGTTGGTAGGGTAATGACAGAGGGGTTTTTTGTTTCTTTTTTCCTCCGCCCCCCCTTTTGGTTACTGCTGTTTTTTTAAACATATTTTGTTTATTCTGTAAAAAAAACACTAAAATCAGTCTATTGCATAAGAAGTTCCTAACATAAGTAATGTATTCCTTTTTGGAACATAAATAAGGACTCTACTTACTTTTCAACTACTCTAGGTGGTGGTATAACAAACTCTTGTTCTGTAGTGTGGCTAGCTGGCCTGACTTTGAAATATTTGTTAAATAACCACATTGGACATTGCAATCTATTAGACCTAATATTTCCATATCTTTAGCCTCTTCCGTTTTCCTGGCTTTTTCATGGAAGCCTTTATACAAATTCAAGCCTTTTCCATCCTATAAAACAAATGCAGTAAAACCTCCCTGATCCCACATCCCTACCTAACTACAATCCTTATAATCTCTCTCATCCAAGCTTCTCAAATCTCCACTTTTATACTTCCCATTCACCTTTCAACCTACAAGATATGAAACTTCTGACCAATTTGCCAAATCAATTTGACACTTCTTAAAACTAGGCATATTGATTCTCTCTTAGCTATTGTTCATTTCTTCCTTAAGCTTTTCTATTCTCTTCTGGAATTTTTCTCATCTCTTAGCTTTCTCCTGATTCTCTTCATATTTCTCAGGCCATTCTTTTGTGGTCTGTTTTTCTTTCATTCAATGCTTCAATGACTGGTATCCAAAAAGAAAGTAACTTTATAGGAGAATATGTATATGAGGATAGGAAGCCATAGTAGGATGGCTTTAGAAATTTAGTATAATAAAACTTGATCTTTGGGTGAATGACAAAAGATCAAGCTGGAAAAGTCAGTAAATTCAGATTATGAAGGACCTTGCACACTGTATAAAGGAGTTAGATTTTATATTGAGGGTTTGGAAAATTATTGAAAGATTATAAATAGAAGAGTAACCTGATTGGGTAGTTATTTTGGAAAGGTCTTCTGGTTGCAAGTAAATAATGAATTATTTGCTGGCAAGAATGACAACTGGAAAATGACTTTTGAACCCTGGAACACAATTTTCAATAGGTACATTTTACATCATGACCACCAAGTATGTGTATACCATATGTAAGGATGCCTAAGTTTCCTATGAATTTTACATCTTTAATAAATTCAAATTTACATAAGATATGGCTAATTTGCAGAAAGCAACAAATTATTTCGTATTTAAATAAAATTTAATATTTGTATGTCTTATTTACAGGTAAAAATTTCAAGTGGCTATTTCCAAATTTTCACAAAATGATGAGTGGATGTGCCTATACTGGACTATGCTAAATAGCATATAAATAAACTCCACTGCACTTTGCAGACTGTTTGGATTGTGTATAGGAGTACATGTATAAAAAATTTAAATTCACAAGGACATTTATAGACTGTGAATACACACATCATGTCTGTCTTCTTGTATAAGTATATATATAGCTAAAACAAATTTCATTAAACAATACTCTTCTTAATGTGATGCATGCCAATATTTCTGTATTATTTTCATTTCTTAAAAATACTGATTACAACTCTGCATTGACTTTACTGCCTGCTAATAGGTCACAGTCCACAGTTTTTAAAAGAAAAGCATTCTGGGATATTATGTTAGTAATTCTGAGAAATGTCAAAGGCCTGGCTTAAGGCAGGAACGGAAGGGGAGGGAAAGATTTGAAAGGTAGTTAACAGATTTCGGTGCCTTGGATCCAGTACTTACTAGGTTATAAATTTCACGAGGGCTGAGATCGTGTAATCCCCATTATTCATTCTGTATTAATAAATACTCAATGCCCGTTATGTGCCATGCAGTAGGAGCCCGTGTAAAAAAAGAAAAATAAAATAGCTGTGAAACAAATCTTAACCTTTCTCTCAAAATATAAAGGATAGCAATACCAAAAACCTCTATGGTCCAGAATGTATAACTGTTTAAATTCTTTTCATACTGAAAAATTTTATTTTAGTATATGAGAAAGTTTCTGGAAAATTTTTGGTTTGCCAAGTACTAAAACATAAAACTTTTTAACAAAATTACATTTAAAGGTCTTGAATGGACATGTATAAATCTTGTACACCTAAATACATGTAAATCTCAAAATATTAGATTCTCAAAAATGTTCTTGTTAATATGTATCTGTAAAAAAATCATTTGGATAAATATATTTGCTCCACTACTTTATTTAAAGTGCTTTGTGGTTTATTTTGTTGAGGATTTTTTGCATCTATGTGCATGAGGAACATTGATCTTTTCTTTCATGTCTTTGTCTAGTTTTAATGCCAGGTTTATTGCTATCCTCATGAAATGCTGAGATGTATTCCCATTTCTGTTTTCTAGACAAGTTTTTATAGAATGAGTTTTATTTCTTAAATGTTTAATGGAATTTACTGGTAAGGTTATTTAGGCCTGGAGTTTCCTTTGTTGGAAGATTCTCAACTATGAATTCAATTTTATCAGTGTCCTTTGATAGTTTGTTTTTCAGGGATTGTCCATTTTGTCTAAGTTGTCGAATTTATGGGCAAAGAGTTGTTTGTAATATTCTCTTATTAACCTTCTAATGTCTGTGGGGTCTGTTACAATGTCCCCTCTTTCATTCCTGATACTACTATTTTGTGTCTACTCTTTTTTTCCCCTTGGTCAGCCTGGCTAGAGTTTTACCAATTTTATTAATCTTTTCAATGAATTCAGAGAACCAACTTTTAATTTCATTGATTTTTCTCTCTATTTTTGTTTTCAGTTTTGTTTATTTTTGCCATTTCTTTTGCCTATTTGGGATTTAATTTTGTGGTTTCTTAGGGGTAAGAAGCTTGGATTCATTGATTTGAGACTTTTCTTTGCTAATATGAACACTTAATGCTGTATATTTTCATAAGCTCTCTTTTACCTGCATGTCACACGTTTTATGTTGGGTTTTTTTTTTAAATAGATTTTATTTTTTAGAGAAGTTAGGTTCACAGCAAAATTGAGTGGAAGGTACAGAGACTTCACATATACCCTTATCTCCAACATATGTACATCCTCTTTTACTACCAACATCCCACACCACAATGGTACATTTGTTACCATCAGTGAGCTTATGCTGGCACATCATTATCACCCAAAGTCCATAGTTGACATTTGTGTTCACTCTTGGTGTTGTATATTCTATGGGTTCTGACAGATGTATGATGATAACATGTATCCACCATTATGGTATCATACAGAATAGTTTCACTGCCCTATATATCCTCCATGTTCATTCCTCCTTCTTCAGTCCCTGACAACTACTGATACTTTACTATTTCCATAATTTTTAGTTTTCCATAGAATCATATAGTTGAAATCATACAGTATGTAGTCTTTTTAGATTGGCTTCTTTCACTTAGTAATAGTCACTTAAGTTTACTCTGTGTCTTTTCATGGCTTGATAGCTCTTTTTTTTTTTTTTAGTGCTGAGTAACATTTCATTGTCTGGATGTATGACAGTTTATCCATTCTCCTATGGAAGGACATCTTGGTTGCTTCCAGGTTCTGGCAGTTAAGCATAAAGCTACTATAAACATCCATGTGCAGGTTTTTTTGTGGGCATAAATTTTCAACTCATTTGGGTAAATACCAAGGAGCATGACTGATGGATCATACAAGAATGTTTAGTTTTGTAGAAAACTGCTAAACTGTCTTCCATAGTGGTTGTGCTATTTCGCATTCCCACCAGCAATGAATGAGAGTTCCTGTTGCTGATATGTTAGATTTTCATCTTCAATTAAAAATATTTTTAAATTCTTCTTGTAACTTACTCTTTGTCCTGTGGGTTATTTGGAGTTACACCATTTGTTTCCAAATAATTGGGGATTTCTAGCTATCTTTCTGTTACTGATTTCTATTTTAACTCTGTTATTGTCAGAGAACATGCTTTATATGATTTTACTTTTAAAAATGTCAGGATTTATTATCCAGAATATAGATTATCTCGGTGAATGTTCCGTGTGCAGCTGAAAAGAGTGTACATTCTATTGCTATTGGGCAGAGTGTTCTTTAGTTGTCAGTTAAATCAATTTGAGTGATAGTGTTGCTTAGATATTTTATAACCCTAATGATTTTATGTCTTGTTCTGTCTGCTACTGAAAGAGAGGGTTATTGAAGTTACCAAGTATAATTGGGGATTTATCTATTTTTCCTTTTAGTTCTAGTATAATTTTTTGATTCATGTATTTTGAAGCCTGTTTGGTGTATACATATTTAATATTCTTATGTCTTCCTTGTGAACTGAACCTTTTATCTTTGTATAATGCCCTCTCGATCCCTGTTAACATTTTCTGTTCTGAAGTCAGCTCTATGGTAAGATAGGCACTCCAGCTTTTTTGATTAATATTTACATGATACATCTTTTTGTATCCTTTTACATTTAACATATCTACATCTTTATATTTGAAATGGATTTCTTATAGATCATATTTTCATCAGATTTCGTAATCTGTCTTTTAATTGGTGTAAGTGATTTGTACTTAACGTAATTAGTGATATGATTGGATTTTGGGCCTAATAATTTACTGTTAGTTTTCTGTGGATGATGGCATTTTTATTTTATTAATCTGCTTCCCCTTTCCTGCCTTTTTCCAGATTGTTTGAAGGTTTATTTATCAGCTTTTCTACTTTCTCTCTTCATTTTGGGGGTGGGGGATGGTTGTTGTATTTTAATGATTGCTATAAGAATTACGATATATATGTGTAACCTTTTACAATCTATTTAGAATTAATGTTTGATCTTCTTCAAATGAAATGTAGAAACCTTAAAGCTATTCAAGCACTGTTACTCTTCCTCATCAAACTTTGTTATAGCGTTTATTACATATGTTTCTAAAGAAAATGCCACCTGACAATGTTAAACTTTTGCTTGAAAAGTCACACATTTTAAAGAGCTTAAGAGGAGAAAAATAGTGCTATTTACTCTTTCTTCTTTCTACTCTTCTTTCATTCCTGAAATTACAAGTTTCCCTCTGATATTATTTTCTTTTAGTCTGAAGAACTTCCTTTAGCATTTTTTTTGGAGCAGTTCTGCTGGCAGTGAATTGTCTTAGATATCTTTCATGTGAGGATATTTTCACTGGAGAAATAGTTATGAATTGAGAGTTCTTTATTTCAGTACTTTACTCTTGTTCTGCAATTATCTTCTGGCCTCCATGGATTCTGATGAGAAATCTGCAGTCATTTAAATTGTTCACTTATATATGCTGTATCATTTTTCTGTAACTGCTTTTAAGATGTTTTTGTTTAATCTTTAGTTTCCAAAAGTTTGATTGTGATGTGCTTAGGCATGGTTTAGTTTGAAATTATTCTGTTTGTGGTTCACTAAGCTTCTTGAATCTGTAAATTTATGTTTGGAAAGTTTTCAGCTATTAATTTTTTCTTCTTCACCAATCTTTCTACTCTTTCTGCAATTCCAATAACACTAAAGTTGCATATCTTAATGTTATCCCACAGGTCCTGGGAGCTCTGTTTCTTCCCTGTCCCCCTTCTCGGTCTTTCTTGTTTTTCTCTTCCAACTGGGGATTTTTGTTTATTTGTCTTCACGTTCACAGACACTTCACTGTCATCTATGTTCTGTTATTAAGCCCTTCCAGTGAATTTTCTATCTCAGATCATGTAATTTTTAGTTTTGCAATTTGTTTCTTACTTAGAGTTTGTTTTTCTCCTGAGAACTTGTATCTTTCCATTCATTTTAAGCATGTTTACCTTTACTTTTAAAGTCTTTTTCTGATAATTCTGACATCAGGAACATCTTGGGGTTGGCATCTGATTATCTTTTTCCCTCAAGGATTGATCATATTTTCCTGGTTTTTTACAGGTCAAATAAATTTTGACTGTATACTGTAAATTGTAAATGTTATATTTGTATAGGCTCTGGAGCTATTATAATAGTCTGTCGAGTGTTGATTTTATTTCAGATGTTATTGTTTTAGCAGACAGTCATCTCAGTTTTGTTCAGACTGTTCCGTCTTCATTTTTATGGATGGTGTTTCTAATCTCGGTTTCAAGTTTTCAAAGACTTTTTGCTGCTTTGTGTTTGTCCTGCACGCACACCACATACAGTTTAGTCTAAGATTCAGGCAGTGGTTTGTATCTTAGTTCCATTTTCTAAAGCTCTTGCTATTTTGCTTTGGGTCTGTCCTTAGCATGTGCAACTTGGAGTTAAGCCTTGCACTTGTGTGGATTTATGCAGGGAATTAGGGATCCTCTTCTCCACCTTGCTCCTTTCTTGGATTTCCTCCTCGATCTCCAGTCCACAATGGCCCTTTTCCCAGTTCCTCTAGTCAGAGAGTGAGAGTTACTCAGTTTTAACTGCTCATGCTACCTTTATAATTGCAGCTTCCTAAGGGGCCCAACTCTTAGAGCAGAACTGTGGTAAGAAGAGAAATAAATAATAAAGGGATTCTTTTGGTATTCTTTGGACAACTAAAACCTCTTTCCTGGTTCTTCCAGGCAAAAAGAGGAAGTTTATTTAGGATTTGTAGCTGCTGGCTCTGCCACTGCTGCCAACTTCATGACTGGAGTTCCAAGTTAGGACTCCCTTCCACAATCTGCCTGCTTATTTTACTTTTCATTCTTCAAGTAGCTATTAATTTAATGTTGTGTTTTTAGTTGTAATCAATGGGGTTGATTGCCCATATTGGATGTATTTCCTCTTGGCCTGAACTGACAAACTAATAAACTTTTGACTAATTTCTATATTCAGTTTAACACAAAAGTTTTTATAAAAATAATTTATAAAGATAAGTTATTTTTATAAAAGTAAGTTATTTTTTATAAAAAAATAAGTTTTTATAAAAAATAAGTTACTTTTTATGAAAGTAACTTATATGATTCTTTTTAGATTATTCCATCAACTGTACCTTTTTATTATTAGTTGATTTCCTATGAAGGCAAAAAAAATTACACCTAAAATGCAAGGTATTTTGTTGGGTATAATATAAAACTGAGATTCTACTATTTTATTCTACACTAATGGTTAAGATTTTTAGTACTTGAATGATCATTGTTTAATTTCCTTGGTGGAGTTTATTTTAAAAGTCAGGGTTGTTTTTTTTTTTAACAAAACATTTACCCTTCTTTGATAAAGTATGTTTTCTATATGATTTTTTTTAATTGAGAGGATATTGAACAATCGCAGTTGCTGTTTTCACTGTACTTTCAAACCCAGATTTTTCACTGTATTTATTTTTTTTAGGGGAAAAAAGTTGGTATTGGAACACAAAAAACAAGTAAGCATTTTGATACCTTTAACTGCATTTGGTTTGCTTTTGGAAAAAAGAACAAATCATATAAAGATCTTCTAAAATCATGTAAACAGCACTTTAAATGATTTATTCAGGGGTTTCTTGGTCTTTTTAGAACATGTACCTCTATGACAGTCTGGTGAAGCCCATGGACCCTCATCTTCAGAATAACAATAATAACATTTTTAATAACATTTGTTTAAAAGTCATTGGATTGGCAAGAAAATAATTACATTGAAATTCAGTTATCAGAGTAGTTTTTAATTATAAAATAGTGATATACTTGCTGCTTATTACACATTAAAAACAAGTTCTAGTAGTGATTCTAATTGCAACTGTCATTTTGAATTGATAAGCATAAATGATGCTTTCAGATATCTGTAATAACAATGATATGAAAATATCTGTTTCCATTGGTATCAAAGTAACAGGTACTGCTAATACTACTGTGCTTTGTTGCTTACACTTATAATCGGAGGAAATGTTACATTTCAATTAGAGGTTAGTGAAAATGAAAGTGCAATTTTTTCCTGTTCCAATGTATGATCCTCCTGAATCCTATTCATTGGAGGGCTCCATTCAGTTTAAGAATCTCAGAATAAAGACAGAGCTTCTCTTATTTTTGGAAATGGGGTGATAATGGAGAATACCTCACCTGAGACTTAAGGGTTTGAAATGGATACATAGTTGTTTTTTAGTTTGGGGGGTTTTTGCCAGAGTGGTTTTATTTTTTATTTTTTTAAAAGTCCTAGATTTGCAAGTATCTAATATGTTTTCTATGTTCTCAAGCAGGAAGACTGAAAAAGCCTTTTGTAAAAGTGGAAGATACGAACCAGTAAGTATCTAAGTCCAATACTGCTAATTTAAGTACAGTATTAAAGGAGAAAATCTTCTAACAAATTAAGCTAGCTCCATTAATACCATTAGGTATTAATGTTAGATTTATATTATACTAATTTGCATGTAGCACTAGTTACAGAACATAGCATTAATTCATTTGTGCTCAAGGACCGAATTTACTTTCAGTATGTTGAAAATATCTCATTGAAATATCTGGTCGAGAATAGTTAGCCTTTTTTTAGTATTTCAAATAATCATTCTCTGGCTAAATGGAGTACCAGACAATTTAGAACTACTACTTAAAGATTGCTCCTACCTTTGTGAAAAAGAAATTAGATTCTCTTTAGAAATACAAAATCTGAATATAATATCTAACATGGTAGATTTCCAAAACTCACTCTGCAGTTTTGCAGGATAATCTTAATGAAGGCTACAGATATAAATAAATCAGTTTGGCTTGGGAGAATTAGATTATTTTCCAGTTACTCCTTTAGACATGCGTGGTTAATTCTCTTGGGTGCTCACCCTGAGATGATAAAGGTGTGTTGAAAGTTTTTTATGAAATGTGTTACTGTGAAGAAAAAATGCAATTCAAAATGAGGCCTGATGAAGAAACCAATAAAAGATATATATCATGTTCATGGATTGGAAGACTTCATATAGTTAAGATGTCAATACTATCCTGAGCAATCTACAGGTTGATTGCAACCCTTATCAAAATCCCAATTTTTTTGCCAAAATAAAAAAATTCATCCAGAAATTATATGGAATTTCAAAGGTTCCTGAATACCCAAAGTGATCTTTAAAAAGAACAACAAAATTGAAGTCTCACAGTTATTTGAAAACTAACTACAAAGCTACAGGAATCAGAACAATTTGGTATTGGCATAAAGACAGATATACAGACCAATGGAATAGGCCAGAGAGCCCGGAAATAAACCATCATATGTATGGTTAAGTGATTTTTAACAAGGGTATAAAGATCATTCAGTGGGGAAAGGACAGTCTTTTCAACAAATGATATTCACAAAACTAGATAGCCACATGCAAAAGAATAACGTTGGACTCTTACTGTACATCATACACAAAAATTAACTCAAAATGGATCAGAGACATAAAACTCCTGGAAGAAAACATAGGGGGAAAGCTTCATGACATTGGATTTGGTATTGGTTTCTTGTATATCATACCAAAAGCACAGGCAACAAAAGATAAAAAAAAAATTAATTGGACTATATCAAAACTATATTAGGTTATTAAGTATCAAATGTCTGATTTCCTTAAGTGTGCTAAGTTTGACAGTTGGTACAGTCTCTGATGTACCACTGTGACACTTCTTGTTTTATGTTTATTGTGAAGTTACATCCTCAGTCTTTCAAATACATGTTTTGGCTTGCGATTATCTGTCAGATTTTTTTTAGAGCAATTTTTGTGAAATCCTAGATAAGTCAAAAATTCATGTTATTTTCTTTTTTTTTTAAGTTCATGTTATTTTCGAATGAGTTCTGTCATGGAACCAATGCAGCGCTGATAGCTCAAAATATCAATGAAGTATTTGGAAAGGATGTGACTAATGAGTGCATAGTATGTTGATGGTTTGAGAAGTTCCGTTCTGATTTTAATCTTGAAAATGAGCCACGTGGGTGACCTGAGACCAAGGTGAAATAACGATGAGCTGAAAGCTCTGGTGGAAGCAAATCCATCTGAACCTACACGTGAATTAGCAAGGTTTGACATTACTATTCCAACAATATTGGACCATTTGAAACAAACTGGCAAGGTAAAGAAGCTGGATAGATGGGTTCCGCATGAATTAAAAAGCCTCAGAGGAGAAATTGTCTCGAAGCTTGTCTTTCTTTGCTGTCACGACATAAAAGCAAACAATTTCTACAACGTATTGTTACATGCGATGAAAAATGGATTCTTTTTGACAATTGAAAGAGTTTAGCACAGTGGTTGGATAAAGATGAAGTGCCGAAATATAGTCCAAAACCCAATATTCATCCAAAAAAGCTAAATGGTGTGTGTTTGGTGGTCCAGCACTGGTATTATCCACCACAGCTTCATGAAACCTGCTCAATCAATTACCGTGGATATTTACTGCAATCAGTTGGACGGAATGATGAGGATGCTTGTGATTAAGCAGCCAAGATTGGTTAATAGAACCAATCCTCTTGCAAGATGTTTAACCACATGTCACATAAACAGCGCTGCTCAGACTACAGAGGCTGGACTTGGAAACTCTCTGTCATCCACCATATTCACCAGACCTTGTACCAACTGACCACTTCTTGCAAGGAAAAATATTCAGTTCTCAACAAACTGTGGAAAAAGGCTTTCTTTAACGATTTCATCATCACTCCCTCTCCAGGCTTCTTCACTGCTGGCATAAGCAAGCTACCGTTAAGATGGCAAAACTGTGCTGATAGTTTAGGTATATACTTTGATTAATTGTACTGCTGCTTGTTTGAGATACAATAAACTACACTTTTGATTCGAAATAGGACATTTTATATTTAAAGACTTATTAAATTTCTGTGCTCCAAGGGATGCAATACAGTAAAAAAAGATTAAAAAACCTGATTTAAAAAATGGGCTAATCACTGAATAGGCATTTCTCCAAAGATGAAGTACAAATAGCCAAATGCATATGAAAAGATGTTCAACATCACTAATCATTAGGGAATTGCAAACCTCTACACCACAATGAGATACCACTTCACTTTCATTAGGATGACTACTATCAAGAAAAAAACCATAATACCCAAAAGGTGGAAACAACCCAAGTCCATCAGCAGATGAATGGTTAAACCAAATGTGGGGGAGTACGTGCACACACATACTCTCTTTCAATGGAATATTATTCAGCCTGAAAAAAGAATGAAATTCTGACATGTGCTATAACATGGATGAACCTTGATGACATCATGTTAAGTGAAATAAGAGGAAAAATGCATGATTCCACTTACATGAAGCACCTACAACAGTCAAATTCATAAAAACAGGAAGTTAGAATAGTGGTTGCAAGGGACTAGGGGGAAAGGAGGTATGGGGAGTTAACCATTTGGTGGGTATAGAGTTTCGGTTTTTGCAAGATGAAGAGAGTCCTCCTAGAAGATAGATGCTGGTGGTGATGGTTCCAAAGCATTGTGAATACTTAATGCACCTGGATTGTACACTTAAAATGGTTAAGATAGCAAATTTTTCATGTTATATTTTGCCACAATTTAGATACTGTTTTTAAATATTTAAAATTTAGGCCTAGAAATTGGTTTTTTGAAGGGAAGCCTGATTCCTATTGCTTATTTCATATTCCAGCTGAATTATACAATTTCGAAATGTAAAACTTTAAAACTTGTTTTCTTTCATCATAGAGAATCTCATGTATTTGTCTTTTTATTCTTTTAGGCTTTATAGGCCATTTTATCTTCAGCTGACCAGTATGCCTTTTATAAATTATTCTATTCAGAAGCCTTGCAGCCCATTTGATGTAGATAAGCCATCTAGCATCCAAAGACAAACTCACGTTAAACTAAGGTTAGTTTGAATCTTTATTTTTAGAAGTAATGTTATTTAGAATATCATCTCAAGTAATTTTTCTTTCTAGACAAACATTTGTAAATAGTTCATTTGAGGCTATGATGGTGGTTTGTGTTTCTAATTATTCTGGTTACTTTTCCCCTGTATATTTTTAATCCCTCTATGCTAAATTTGAAGTCTGAATCTGTTTTAAGTGTCATATTTAGACAGATTTGGGAGTCAGGGGCATAAAACATTTGCAAATAATGAAAATGTGTTGTTTCTCTTGGTGATCTAAAATATTCTCCAGAATATTCATTATATTCTTTGCTTAATTTCTTAAAATGAAATGTGATGAAAAATATTTGCTGATACAAATCTTGGTGCAAATTATGGCAGATTCTGTATGTGATAGGTCAGGACAATAACTTTTAAAAATTATTCCTTAGGTTCAGCAATTAATTCTTTTACTATGTATTTCTATCATCAGAATTCAAACAGATGGTGATAAATGTGGTGGAACCCCAATCCAGCTCCAGTTGAAAGAGAAGAAGAAAAAGGGATATTGTGAATGTTGCTTGCAGAAATACGAAGATCTCGACACTGTAAATGTGATTTTCTATTTAAAGCGTTGATGTTTCTAAAATGCTAATATTTACCATTTAAATTTTAGCTTATTCTTCTGACAGTGGTTTACAACCTAATAATTTTAAGTAGCATATTTTTCCTTTTGATAGAAATACCTTAAATTTTAAGACCTCAAAGAGGGAAATGAATATTTACAAATCATTTTTATTCATTCAACAAATATTTATTGAGCACCTACTGTGTACTGATCACTACAGTGGGTGTATAGAATTGAACAAATTTCCTACCCTTGTTACATTCTGGGAAATTGTAGTGCAGGTGGAGATAGGTCACAGGATAATAGAATAATCAGGTTGGATATGGTGGCTCACATCTATAATCTCAGTACTTTGGGAGGCTGAGATGAGTGGATCACTTGAGGCCAGGAGTTCAAGACCAGCCTGGACAACATAGGGAGACCCCATCTCTAAAAAAAATAGAATAATTAGCCCAGGAGGCTGAGGTAGGAGGATCACTTGAGCCCAGGAGTTTGAGGTTACAGTGAGCTATGACGACACCACTTCCCTCATGTCGGGGCAACAGAGTGGAACCCTGTCTCCAAAAAAAAAAATTCTGTCTTCAGACTTTAAATTAAAGTTTGATTGTTTTATAACTTAAAATTAGTGTTTTGTATGTTGTTTCATTTCTGTTAATAAAGAAGAAAAATATGATTAGTTTAAGATTGCTTTTAATTGGAAGCTGGAGTTAGCTCAGAAATATTTCCCCTCCCCAAAAATCATTTTGAACACTAAAATTACAGATTGGTCCTGAAATTTTACTTTTCATTGTACCAATAGAATGATCTAGAATGGCTGCTTTCATTAATATTAGTTTGTGATCCTAATTTGATCACAAGAAAATGCTGGGGCTAAAAAACAAAAACATTGGCCACTGATTGCCACAAAGAAGGAAAATTAGTAAAAGTAGATGTTGGGATGGAAATTTAAGATCATATTTTTAGGTTTTCATTTACATTTTTCTTAGTTAATGAGAATAAAGAAAATATTCTTTTGTTTTTTGAATCTTTGAGTACTGGAAGTAAGGCAACAAACAAGGCAGACATTCCCTACCTTTATACATCTATAGTCTGGCAGAGAAGATAGATATAAAGTATGTATTTGCACGTGTGATGAGTGTCACAAAAGTGAAGGATAAAGGGCAATAGTGATAAAAAATGAGGTTGCTTAACCTAGTATGATGGTCATAGAAGGCCCAACTGAGAAAATGACTTAATCAAGACCTAAAGGATGAGTAAAACAACTAAATAGAGGTAGAGGGGAACTATACAATAGTTGGGGATTTTTTTCCTTCCCAGAACATGAATATGTATATTTATGACACAGCTCATTCTTTTTAGTACCATTATAAACACGCATTAGTACTTGACATTCCTCACTGAAAAATGAAAGACTATAAAAACCACAGTAGTTTTACTGGTTTCTCAAAAGTTATTTTTATTTTACTTCTTAACATCCTTTAAAGTCTAATAAAGAGTATTTTCATTTGAGACCAGCCTGGGCAAGATAAGTGAAACCCTGTCTCCACAAAAAATTTTAAAATAAGCCAGGCATGGTAGAGCACACCTACAGTCCTAGCTACTCAGGAGGCTGAGGCAGGAGGATCTCCTGACCCCAGGCTCTTGAGGCTGCAGTAAGCTATGATCAAACCACTGCACTATATATTTTACTATGTATTTCTATTATCAGAATTCAAACAGATGGTGATAAATGTGGTGCAACCCCAATCCAACTCCAGTTGAAAGAGAAGGAAAAAAAGGGATATCGTGAATGTTGCTTGCAGAAATACTAAGACCTTGAAACTGTAAATGTAATTTTATATTTAAAGGACCGATGTTTCTAAAATTCTTTAATATTTAAGAGCAGAACAAGACCCTGTCTCAAAAAAAAAAAAAGTATTTTCTTTGGAGTAGTTATTCCAGACCTAATTTTGGGGACATGAAAATGTTAGTTAAACCTGAACAAAATGGCATCTGTTTTTAAAATATAATTTTTTATGACATAAACTTTTTTATTTTGTTTTAGCACCTTCTAAGTGAGCAACACAGAAACTTTGCACAGAGTAACCAGTATGAAGTTGTTGATGACATTGTATCTAAGTTAGTTTTTGACTTTATGGAATATGAAAGGGACACACCTAAAAAAAAGAGGTAATTTTTCAGCCTAATTTTAAATTCTATTAGAATATTAAACTAAAAATAAATCCAAAGTTTGCCTGTTCTTAGAAGGAATATATATTTTTAGGATGTAAATATGGTTAAGAACTAATAACTTCTTCTTTCCTCTTTTCTATCAAAAGTGCTTACCTTAGATTACTTTTAGTCTTCTCCTGTCTTGATACTATAGTTTAGAAGGAGTTGGCAGACTTTTTCTGTAAAGAGCCAGTTAGTTAATATTTTAGGGTTTTGTGAGCCCTTAGCTCTCTGTTGCAACTACTCAGCTTTGCTATTTTACAGTGGGTGTGGCTGTGTTCCATTGAACTGTATTTAGAAAAATAGACAAGACTAGATTTTGTCCACAGGCTGTATAGTTTGTCAACCTCTGGTCTAGAACCATATCATCCACTCAGACTAAAAAAGTTTACAGAACTTTTAGTTAATCTTAAGGAGTTTTAAGAAACCTTCCTGCACTTGCCTTTATTAAATCTTCTTTATACTTTCACTAAATATTTCTGCCTAAACCTTACTAGCTGAGAATATTTACTAAAGGTACTGAAAGGACTTTTGAGTGTGAATACAATGCTGTATAATAACTGCACACTGGCAAAAATTGTCCCGATTAGATTATTCTCATAAATCTAAAATAAAAAGAAATGTTTTCATATGGATATACCCTAGAGTTGGTGGTAACTCAATAGGTTATTCAGTCATTATTTTTAGACTAATCTTAAGGCATGAGGCAGATTAGATGTGATACCAAGGTGTATACCTTCTGAAAATTAACTAGAAAGTTTTTTTGACTCTTACCTAGGTAGAACATTTCTTAAATCCTGTATTTCTGTAACATTCAGAATGGTTTCATGGCTGATTTAATAAAATGGCATTTGAAGAGGAGGCATATTTCCAATTATTAAAGCTGTGCGGGCTACTATAAGAATTTATAACTCACTAAAATCCCAGTCTGCAGCAAAATTCTGAACTAGTAATTATATTTATTAGCTGGTTATTCCTTAATTATCTTATTTTTATATGCGCTGTTTTTACCTCTGTGGGCAAGTCTCCTAAACAACTTGGACTTAAGAAAGCCATGTTGGACAACATCTTTTATCACCCATTTATTCAGAGGGAATCATAAGTAAAGGTATAAAGAAAATAAATATGAGAGGAACCATTCTGGTTAAAGGGAAAGGCAAAATTATATATTTCTCAGACTTACAGGGTCTGTGACATGTATAACATAAAACGTAATTGGTGAGCTGTTAATATTCATAGATTTGTATATAATTTGAGATTGTATAATACAAACTGGCATCTCAAGGATATCAAGGTACTCCATGAAGAATTTAGGTCAAATATGAGTGTGAAACTTAAGGATTACTATTTTGTAACCTTTAAAAGTATAAAGATACTAAATTCTAGCTCACTTTGATATTAAATATTTTATCCTTGAATACAAATAAGAAATAAGTGTGTATTTCTGCCTTAGGTTTCCCAATAAATAAATACTCATTCTCCACCGCTAAGTAAAATGAAGAATAAGGTGTGCATTAATGTAAATCAAAGAACAAAAGTTAATGAAATTTTCCAGGATAATGAAAACAAAATTAGTGGAAGGCCCCAATCCCCTTACTATCATCTTCCTTTGCTTTACTTGATTAAACTAGTTTTAAACACCAAATTCAGGATATTGGTTATCTCTGGGAGGGAAGAAAAGAATGTGGATGAGAAGAGAGGTACACTGGAGTTTTCAGCTATATCTGTAAAATTTTACTACTTTAAAAACATCTAAAGTAAATTTCACAAAATGTTAAGATTCCTGTATTTCTAAGTTAAATAGGTTTCTTAAAGAGTTTAAAAGCTGTTTTTACTAATTTAATAATCTAAGCAATTTGTTTTGATAGCAATTATTTTAATCTTTTTTTTCCTATAAAGAGTAAAATACAGTGTTGGATCATTTTTTCCCATTTCTGCAAATGTCCTGAAAAAGACTGAACGAAAAGGAAAACTAGAATTGCAATGTATTTCTCAGAAGAACTTCAGGGAAAATACTGTACAGGTGATGGAGCAGAATTTTCTGTGTAAAGAGATCCGGGATCCTGGACAAAAGCTTATGTTTATTTCAGATTCCATCCCCTACCCTTTAAATGAACTGAGAGGACCAAATGAGAAAACAGCGAATAAATGTTCCCTGTTAGATCCAGTTGAAAGTGACATAAAACAGAATTTTACACAGCTACCTTCATATAAAAATAAACAGGAATGGAATCTTGACATTTCGGAACATAAATTAATTGTAAATGAAAATGACTTAGAAGAACTAAGAGTAGGTGCCTGTCCTTATAGTCGGCAGACATCTATACATGTTTCTAATTTCAACATGGATAATAGTGCATCGCAACTAAAGCAAAAGTCAGATACTGTGCTTTTTCCAGCAAAGGATCTGAAGGGAAAGGACCTTCATTCAGTGTTTGGTCGTGATTCTGGTCTGATAACAAACAATTCACAAGAACATCTAACAATTCAGGCAAAGACTCCATCCCATAGTCCTCCTGAGGAACCCAATGAATGTGACATCAAGAATATGGATAGTTTACCTTCTGGTAAAATCCATCGAAAAGTGAAAATATTATTAGGACGAAATAAAAAAGAAAATCTGGAACCAAATACTGAATTAGATAAGAAAAGAACTGAATTTCTTATTACACAAGAAGAAAACAGAATTTGTAGTTCATCAGTACAGTCTTTACTGGACTTGTTTCAGACTAGTGAAGAGAAATCAGAATTTTTGGGTTTTACAAGCTACACCGAAAACAGTGGTATATGCAATGTTTTAGATATTTGGGAAGAAGAAAATTCAGATAATCTATTGTCAATGCTTTTCTCTTCCCCTTCGACTTCTACATTTACTGGCTTTTAGACCTTAATGTATGCTTTTAAGAAGTGACGAGGATGATATTCTTGAAATTTTTATAAATAGGTATAAAAATTCTTAGAATTTTTTTGCTAACTTTGTTTACAGAACCAAATGTAAATATTAACAATAAAGGTAATGTTTGCAGTTTTCTACAGAATTGTGTCTGTTATACAAAACTTACAGAATAAACGTGTGACTTATTTTACATACTATGTTCATAATTGTCCTGAGAATTATAATATTTTTTGTTTTATGTCACTGAAAACCAATTTCAAGTGAAATTTTGAAAATAGCAATAATTTAGTGCTTTAAATTTGGATATTCTAGTTATGTATCTGCTGTCATTTTACAATAGATTCCCATGTTAACACAACATTATTGCCCTTAAAAACCTAAGTTTCAAACAGAAAGGAAAAATGTGTTAATTTCTATATTTGAATTCTGGAAGTCATTACCAGAAACACTGTCACTTGAGGGTGACCCATTTTGGACCATTTTAGTATTTTATCCCTGAAGAGTTAGATTACCTGTAGGGATAGCTAGAAGCCATGAAGGGAAAACTTAACCAGACTACCAAATGGAATATAATTTTTCTGCTATTCTTAATTATTTGCCTTTGTAAATAACTGAGAATAATTTCATTCAAAAATTGACTCTTTACCCCCTAATTTGGTATTGCAGGATGAAAGAGGAAGGATGGCATTAAACTATAGATATAGTTTGGAATGTACATGAGGAATTGCCTTGATCTGGCACAATAATTTTGAGAAGGGAAAATTCAAATGTAAGAAAAATTTCAACTTGCATCTGTGGACATAAGGCATTTGCCTTTGAATATATTCTTATAGGAGTAAGGTACTTACAACCAATGACATTTTTTCACAGTAAAAAATTGGTGCCACTTAATATTGCATAAATACATTTTCACTAAAAATTACCTTTGGTTACCAGTCTTAATTTTTTGAAATCATATATAGCTCTCAATATAGGATTAGTTCTTATCCTTTCATGTATGTATTATTTTGACCATGTGGACAATGTCAATGAGAAATTCTGGCTTTTTAACAGCTTTTTTGTTCATACCAGTACCTTAAGTAGGATCAATTGAAAGAGTCTTACCAGTGCATATATGCAAACCATGTTTCCATTGTAAACTACTATTGTACTACTTTTTGTCACAAAAAGGGCATGTGTGTGTATGAGAATCTGTGTCAAGTTTTGTAGACAGCCTTCTAAAAATCTGCATGAAACTTGGAAAATTATTTGTAGAAGGCTTTTTTCCCCTTTAGTTATTATCTGCATTCCCCTAGGTTTTCCAAATAATTAAAAGATATCAACCTCAAACAGTCTTTACAGTTTGCTGTGGTACTCTTTGCCCCACAATTGTTTGGCATCATTTTGCTTTAGTTTTATTTAATGAGAAAAAAAGTCTCAATCCGAATCCTCTCGTAGTTAAAGTTGTTAAACTTTATTTTTACACCATTTCTGAACTATTATTTTGAACACTGGGCTTTTAAAAATGCTTAGATTTCAGTTTATTTGGGCAATTCTACAAATTTTAGCAGGACCACCACATAGACTATGTTTTATACAGGTTGTGCTCTGCAGATAGGCACCCAGCCAAGAGGATGATGCATTGAGCCTGCATCCTCCTAGAGGTAGAAGTACTTTTTCCTAATTTTTGCCAAGGAACATTTGGGGTTGTGTTTACCCAGAGGGTGCTTTTTTGTTTTTGTTTTTAAATTCTCTAACAGCATGAATTTTGGTTTGGTTCCCAGATTTGCTTACAAAAGGACACTTAATCTTTAGTGTAGCAAGGTATCTTCCAAAATAGGAATCTTCAAAGATTCCTCAGCAAGGGTACTCTTGGTTTGCTTGATAGAAAGCGACATGCTTTGCCAAAAGAGTCCAGACAAATAACAAGAAATCCCCAGCAAGCAAAGGATAAGCAGAATTCTGTGATATCAAAAGCACTGAAGTTGAGAAAGGTGTTAGGAAAGAAAAAAAAAAAGCACCCTGATTAAATTTCAGCTAAGGGCAGCAGATAGTAGTATCACATTCAAAGTTGGCTCTGTTTTTCTAAGGGTAGCTATTAATGGAAATAGCAACAGGGAAGACAGTGTGATTTTGTGACTCAAAAATGAAAGGAATGTTTATTTTTCCAAGACGACAAATATGCAATTGTAGCAAAAAGTGTATTTTACACAAATCAGTATAATCTCTTAAATGTTTTTGAAGCCAATGACTTCTTTGCATGGATTGTTTAATATGTCTAATATTTAAAATAAGTTATGGAACCATATATATAGATGTTTTTAATTCTAATGTTTGTAATTTGTAGAGAACCCAAATGAATGTAAAAACGAAATGTACTTACCTTTAAAAGAGGTATAGAAAAGAAAGGACTTTAGGTGTAAGACTTTTACCTAAAACCAATGAACTTGAATCCTTATTTCTGCAAATGTAGGATTACTATATGTTATTATATGAGAATTTGGAGTTTTTTTTAAGTACTTTGTTGCTAGGATGGATGTATAGTTAATACTACTTTGCTATCTAAAAGATTTATTAAAATAGTTGATAAATATTACTCATTGTTGTCAATCTCTATAGATGTAGTTTTAATTGTGAGACCAAAGATAGTTTTATGTTCCACTTTTCAATCAGAAATCATTCCAATGCTGTTTCATTAATAAAGTCAAATGTGAGAATGATCGACCCCCTTCTATAGTAGATGGGAAGATTCTTAAGCATAATAATGTAAACTAGGCCTGGTGCAGTGGCTTACACCTGTAATCTTAGTGCTCTGGGAGGCTGAGGCAGGAGGATCGCTTGAGCTCAGGGGTTTGAGACCAGCTTGAGCAAGAGTGAGACCCCGTTTCTATTAAAAATAGAAAAAAATTAGCTGGGCATGGTAGTGCACCTGTAGTCCTAGCTACTCAGGAGGCTGAGGCAAGAGGATCGCTTGAGCCTAGGAGTTTGAGGTTGAAATGAGCTAGGCTGATGCCACGGCACTCTAGCCCAGGCAACAGAATGAGGCTCTATTTAGTTTACATTATTATTTATTATTATTTAGACACTGGGCTACCTGTATCTTAAGCCATGAGATTGCCAAGTAAAAAGATGTCAAACGGGTCAGGTGCAGTGGCTGACGCCTGTTATCCTAGCAGTCTAGGAGGCCGAGGCGGGTGGATCGTTTGAGCTCAGGAGTTCGAGACCAGCCTGAGCAAGAGCGAGACCCCATCTCTACTAAAAAAATATGGAAAGAAATTAGCCGGATAACTAAAATATATATAGAAAATAATTAGCCAGGCATGGTGGCGCATGCCTGTAGTCCCAGCTACTCGGGAGGCTGAGGCAGAAGGATCACTTGAGCCCAGGTGTTTGAAGTTGCTGTGAGTTAGGCTGATGCCACAGCACTCTAGCCAGAGCAACAGAGTGAGACTCTATGTCAAAAAAAAAAAAGAAGTAATCAGAATGAAACTTAAACATCCATTCTAAGTTTTTAACTGTACTTGTTACAAACATGATACAAATCAAGTTCCTTTTTCAATTTCCTGAGTAACCATGAATTATGTGGCTCTAAGTTGACAG
>CAUYSK010106817.1:0-76653 GCA_963575035.1 Avahi laniger
CTCTGGGAGGCCAAGGCGGGTGGATTGTTTGAGCTCAGGAGTTCGAGACCAGCCTGAGCAAGAGCGAGACCCCGTCTCTACTAAAATTAGAAAGAAATTAATTGGACAACTAAAAATATATAGAAAAAAATTAGCTGGGCATGGTGGCGCATGCTTGTAGTCTCAGCTACTCGGGAGGCTGAAGCAGAAGGATCGCCTGAGCCCAGGAGTGTGAGGTTGCTGTGAGATAGGCTGACGCCACGGCACTCTACCCGGGGCAACACAGTGAGACTCTGTCTCAAAAAAAAAAAAAACACATATACGTAGGCCTAGATCTCAGATGAGGTCTGGGCCACTGGATTTTTATAATACTTTTGAGGTCTGAGAACTAGTTTTGGGGGAACCATTAATCAAATAAGAAGGACTGAAGATCTAAACTAGGATTGTGGGAGAGGAGAAGGAAAAGAAAGACAGATGAGACAAGGAGGGATGCAATGGCTTTGGTGTGTACATGGACGGTTTAATGGGCATATGAAAAAGTAGAACTTGGAGCTCAATGGCAATGAGGACTTTGGGGTTATTTTTTACAGAAGATATATGGACATCTGTGCATTTGCCTAGAGTTAGAGTTCAAAGGTACGGGGAGAAGATGGGACACTGGTTAGAGAAAGCCTGTCTTTATGGGGATGGAAAGAATAATGGCCCTGCCAAAAATGCAGTGAGAGAGGGAGGAAAAGAACAAGATTTTCAGGGTCAGGAAACTGAAAGAAAGAACTTGCCATGAAGGAGCCAAAAGTGACCACAATTGGAGAGATCAAGGATGGGGAATAAGAATTGATCATGGCATTTGATGATTTGGAGGTCATTGTTATCACTATCGTCATCATCATCACTTTTGTTATTATTATTGTTTATGCTGTTTTATTTTCATAGACTGAATTCAGGGGAATAAAATTAGTCCAGGAGTAATTCTATTTTTATGATTCTTGCCACATATTGGCATGTTACTTCCCCAAAACTGTACTAATTTAAGCACTGCCAGCAACGTGTGAGAGTTCCTCAGTGACACTGAGTGTTAGCCTGACAAATAACTACTGCCTTCCAAATATTTATTGAATAGCTCTTTCTTGTAGCCAAAACCCAGAAAAGGTAAGAGCAAAAATACTCTTTAGGGAAGAATTCCAAGGCTTTCTATTCTGAGGTCTAATTAAGCTGGAAAGAAGAATGGAAACCATCAACTTGCTGTTGGTAAGAGCTGAATAGGAAGAAATTAACCTCTCCTCAGAGAGCAAGGTTTTGCAACACGGACGTCATGTCTCTCACTCCTAAGTTATACTTTCAACAGATGGTCAAGGATTTTTTTTAACATTCACTACCTTCTATCTAATAAACTGAAACTGGGCAAATAAAATTGGGCCAATGAAGGGGGATTTTTTAAAAAATTTGGATGGTAAGGAATTGGCAACAAGATTTAAAATATGAAATTCCATTGGTCTCTTAGTAGGTCACCGCTATTTTGAATAATTTTGATGTTTTGTCTCCTTCTGTAAAAATAAATATTTAAAAACAAATGGACCCACAAACTGTAAACTAACTGTTACATGGTAACCGTTTTTGGATGAGATGCCAGAGGCTTCATTGTCTGCTATGTTCAGTGTCAAATAAGTGAATGATTATTTTTTCCATGTTGTAAGAAGCTTCTGTACCTAGTATTTTAAAACAAAGTTGGAAAACGTGGCCTTAATTGGCATGTCCAGAATTGCCAATCCAACCATGGGACCACAGAACCATAGCAATGCCCCTGAGCCCAGAGCAGGTAAAACAGTATTGGATTATTCAGCATCTGTGCAAACAGCAGATCCCCTTTGAAAGAGATCCGAGATCTTCCCTCAGTCCCTCAGAGAGTTAACGTAAGAGATGGGCTAAAACTGATTAGAACAGACAAATGCAACTCATAAAAATAAGCAAACAAACAAAACTAAGATGGTTTCCCAGCCAGGAACACTGGACAGATATCCAACTGACATAGTTAAAGAAAGGTTGTATCAATCAGCAAGGGCTGGATCGGTCATCCCAGGATTAGAGAAAGGGGAGATCTATTCGAGTTTTGGGGAAAGATGAGGCCTGGCATATGGAGGGCAGGGGAAGCTCTCGCAGTTAAACATTCAGCTTCACCTGTTCTAATCCCAAAGACACTGACGGTCAACTGGCTTCTCAGCAGTTCAGCTTTAAGGAAAAATGACTTCGTCAGGCTCGTACAATTTGTCTGCCTACCAGTTATTATTCTCATGATAAATTGGTAAATTGACATCAAAAATATAACAGTCTAATAAGACTTAGTAGACTAACTCAACCACCTAAATTCAATAAACTAGGCACTAATGAAAATGAGTTTATGTCCAGATTCTACTCCATCCTTCAAGACCAGATCAAATAGAATCTCTAATCTTCAGAGGAAGCGTGTCTCCCTGATCTGGCTTCCAAAAGTTGATGAAAGTACAGTCCAATGCCTGGCTGGCTGGCACAGACAGGTTTAATTTGGGAAAAGAAATTATAACTATCATTATTCTTAATCGATCTTTCTTATGATACTTATTAATTTTTTAGCTCATAGTTATTGAAACCTTAAACTGTGCCAGGCCCCGGGCAAGTGATGAGAACTACCGTCTTCCTTGTATGTTATCAGTATATCGTTAGGCATAAATATTCCTATGGCTCAATTTCTTTACCAAAATATAAAATTTTTAAGCGTAAGTCTCCTGTCCCTGCATGCACCTGTGCTGCTGTGTCTATGGCATGTTTTACTTTCTGCCTTGTTCTGTTAAATTATTTATATGTGTTTGATCTCCCCATAAGAAATGTAGGTTCCTTGAGCATTCTTTCGAGCCTTTATCACAGTATTTTATATATTAGGCCCTTAATAGATGTATATTGAATAAGTAAATGAATGTCCTTATCAAAAATATTCTCTCCCCTGTATGCATTGATTGGGCTATTCTAGAAACTGAAAAAAAAAATACAACTAATTAATATAGTAAACACGGTGATTCCTGTATGAAAAGCATTTTTAAGAGTATATTATGTTCCTATGAATTTACTTATAATTTTACTACTTCTTTCATTTTGTAAATAAACTACCTGGCAAGATTTCAAACTGCCCAAGAAGCTGTGGGGAAAGTCATCATTTTATTTTCAATGATACAAAAATGGTTGGGAAGTAAGATCTCTGTTGATTGGTTAAATAAATTATTCCAACTAGAGAAGAAAAAGCTAAAAGGCAGTTTAATAATCATTCTATGTTTTAAAATATTAAGCAGAGAAGAACCTTAAAGGGCCTGAGGCCTACATGCTCACTTTGCTGAGAACAGAAAGAGATTTGCCTGATGCCGCAGGAGAGCCACCCCCAGAACACAGACCTCCCGCTCCTAGGCCAGACATGGCCCTCTCTAAGATGCTGCCATCCATGGGGACACTTTCCTACAAGTCTGCACAGAAGAAATTCAACAAACACTTAACATGCATTCCTAGGCTCTCTTTGGAAACACAAACAACCTTAGCCCACTTAATGTATTGGCTGTAAGTTCATTTCCAAAAAAAAAAAAAAGTACATTCTGTGCAAGTAAAAATTCTGTGCAAGTCTGATCACCCCACAGATAATAATGGGAAAAATGAAAAGAAAAACTGGCACACTTGATAGCACTCTTGGCTTTACTCCTTACTCCACAGCTTGTTACTGACGATAACTATGAAATCTTTTGCCAGATAACATATGTGTGACGGGGACAGGGCTGCTGTGTGCTATCAGTCACATATATAGTACAGCCTTTGTTGTTCGGGCTGAATAAATGCAAACTCCGGAGTACTAATCCGTGGACTACTTAAGTGGGCGATTCCGATAGATTCACTATTTATACTTCTTAAGGGTACAGTGAGTTCAGGTGATCTGTGCAGTAAAGTATCAGCAGAGCCAGACCACCTGGGAGCTGCCACATTCTTCACCTGCCTGGGAGATATGGAAAAGGTCAACAAAGGCTATGCCGTCAGAAACCTCAAGGCAAATTGAGGGTGAAGTATCTGATCCCACCCTCTTCAAGGCATCACTTCTGACAGTCAGCAAGAGCTGGAAGCTTTCTGTCTACAGCAAAGACACGCTCTTACATTTGACGCCCAGAGATATGTGAAGAACAGCTCTGAATTACTTTAACGGATTCCATTACTTCCGCCATTTTAAATGAAGTGAAAGAACCAGGAAGGGCTGCTTTTCTTGAGCAGAGAATGAGTTCAGAGCAGGATTTCTCACTCCTGGCTGTACATGAGAATCACCTGGAAAGCTTTCAAAAACACAGATAGCTGGGTCCCAGCCCAGACATTCTGATTTAATTGGTCCGGAAGTGCCCTGGGCCTGAGGCCAGGCTTCGGCAGATCACAAGTTTGGATGCTGATATATTTGGGCATCAGTGATGCTTTCAAAGTACACTGACTACTGAAAGCAGCGGTCTAGTCAAGTCATTCTCCAAGGGTAGTCCCACAGTCAGCCTTGGAAATACCACCTGGGAACTTGTTAGAAATACAAATTCTCAGGCCCCGCTCCAGATCTACTGAATCAGCATTTCTGGGGTCAGAGGTCAATATTCTGTATTTTAATAAGCCCCTCAGGTCATTCTGATAAACATTAAAGTTTAAGAACTATTTATCTAAGTCAAGTCCTGTTGCTCCAACTGTGGTCTACAGACTGGCAGCATCTGCATTTCCCGGAGCTTTTTCAAAATGCAGAGTTTCAGGCCCACCCCACAAGACCTTCTAAATCAGACTCTGCATTTTATCAATATTCCCAGGTATCTGTATGTGCATTCAAGCTTGAGAAACACTGGTCTAAGAAACAGTGCCAGTTGGTGTTCTCACTGGACTTCAGTTATCATCTTTTAGAGCATTTAGGTAAGAAGACAAGAGTATACCCAGAGCTTAGAAAGGAAACTGCTTCCTGGTACCTGTGCAGGAGGAGCTAACACGAGATCTGTCACATAGGTAGGGCACTGACTCAAATATTAATAGTAGACAGAGTGGTTGTGGCAGCAGTCAGAGCGGCTGCTGTTTATCAACTGGTTATGATGTACTTTATAGGATCTCTGTAGAAAACCAGAGAAAGATTCATTCATTCAACAAATATTATATAAGCACATGCGCCAGGCACAATTCCAGGCATAGCCCTGTAATCTAGGGATGTAGCCGTCCCTGCCATTGAGAGGTTTAAGTCCAGGGTCAAATATCGAACAGTAATAAATAAACTGATTCATAATAAAATCATAGGTGAAGATGAGTGCTATGAAGGAAATAAAACCGAGTAAAGGAAGGAAATGCAGAGTGATAAAGAAGTGCTACTTGAGATCAGGCGGGGAAGCAGGGAAGCCTCTCTGAGGAGGTGACATTTGAAGAAAGACATGAAAGGAGTAAGTCACTAGCCACACAGCTGTTTAGGGGAAGAACATCGAGGAGGACGCAAGGGTGAGCATGAAGTGAGGGAGAAGAAGAGTGGTTGGAGCTGTTTGGAAGATAGCTGCAGGCCACCACAAATTGTTTTATAAGCTATGGTAAGTCTTTACAGACAGGGAAACTTGTTAGAAATAACAACTTGTTAGAAATAACAAGAGAGCAAGGCCTCTCAAATCCAGGGTGCCCACTGATCACCTGGGGACCTTGTGAGACTCTAGTGGGGAGTCGGTAAGTCTGGGGTGGAACCTGAATTTATGCATTTCCAGCAAGTTCCCAAGAGAGGCTGATGCTACTGGGCCACACTTACAGTAAACAACAGGCCGTTGGGGCTGAGGACGTAAACAGAATGTCTGCTGTCACACAGCTAGAAGGCCACACTGGCAAGATTGGAGTCGCAGATGCCTGGCCACAAAGTCTGTGCTGTCCACCAGCTGCCTCCCTGATAGCCTCGTGCCTGATTCACCTGGAACTTATTTCTGTGCAGGAAATTTAAAAAGCCTGCCTGAAAAAGGTCCTTGTTTGTACTCTGTTTACAGAAGAGCTGTTTATCCCCTCTTATTTCGAAGGAGAAATAATGGGGGAAACCGGATGCCTTGGTAACTATTGATACTTTGTGCTATTTCTTGTGCAGTTATTTAAAAAATGTAGAATACAATCAATCCCTGACATGTTAGAGACAAGAGATATTGTTGGAGACCACCTTGGTGTAGGATATATAAATGAACACAAAAATACCCGTGTGTCTTGAAATCTAATGCTTTGTATTTGCAGTGCCTGGCCTGAGGAAGCCAGTTATTCACCTGGCCCTGCAGTCATGCTCTCAGGGGTCTGTCTTCCCAGACGCTCCTGCCCTGGCCCATTTGTACCCTTGCATTTAGTTCTCTTCACCACATGGAAGATGCTTGGAGCTCCCAGATGTGGACGGGCTCCGGGGTGTCAGAGATAGATGCAGTGATTTACATGCTCAAATCAATAATATTTCAATACAAAACTAAACAAAGGATAGGGGTGTATGTGGAGTTTGAAAATTTGGCTCAGGGCTTTCTTCCATGAAAACAACCATAGCTTCCAATATCGAACAGATGTTCAGAGGAAACGATGGCTCCTTGCTGTCTCTTGTCATTCGATGGTCACTAGGGGTGGAGGGGATGGGGGACACGTTCTATGTATGTATTGTATATGCTCTTGCCTTATGAATGACATGGTTTGGTTTGGTTTGTTGCCCTCCCCTTCTGTTAATTCACTGTGTTCTTTTTCCTTTGTGCTGCACGATTAGGACCCTGCAGTGGGACACAGACCCCTCAGTGCTCCAGCTGCAGTCAGACTCAGAACTTGGGTATATGTCTGCTCTTTCGTTACTCCTTTTATTATTTCTTTGCTACACTTGTGTTGAAATGCTAGAGGTGTTGTTGCCCTCGTTTTTCTCCTCTTTTGTTGAACTTCTAGTTTGATAAGTTTATTTCTTTTTGTTAGTTTTCCTTATAAAGCCTTGAAGAAAGTCTCTCTTTGTGGAAAACACCACAAAAAGATGGCTTTCTATCTCCCCTTATTAATTCCTGTTATTGTAAGACAAATACTCCCTCAAAACAAAAATACAAACACAAACCTATACCTCTTCTCAGAGGTGGGGCACCCAAGAACTATGATGGAAGATATGTTTGACTTTATCCTAACCATCCTCCTTCTTTACTAACAGGTTGCCTCAGGTTAACTTTTGTCTACAATCAGTATTAAAATGTTGTGTCTTGTTTGTTTCCTTTCCTTTTCACTTTTTGGGGGACTAACGATCAGCACTCAATTTGAATTACATTTAAACAGATAAAGATTCCTGTTCAAGAGCAAGCAAATTTATTGAATACCTCAATCTCAAGACATTTCAAATGTATGATGTTGGGTACTGTCTCCTACATCCTAAAGATGATTTTTTCAGATGAAAATTTTTTATTGTCATAGGTTAAAATATAGCTTCAGAATTGAAGACTCTGAGTTGAATAAAACACATAGGCATATCCCCAAAACTTAGTTTCTTTCTATTATAGGATTGGAGTTTTCTGTAGTCACACATGAGTTATTTCTAGCGGGGTGCTCTTACCACCTCGTCGTCAAGCTCGGGGAACCCATTGTGCACTTCTCTTCCCACCTTCACGTTCAGTTAAATCAGCTTGAAAGCAGCCGTGGTGGAAGTATTTACACCACAGAAATTGGCAAATGCCACGAACCAGGGCTCCGCCTTCCCCCACAAGCTGGTTACTAAACATTGATCAACGTGCTCTGGATATCTCCAATTAGTGAATAGCAAATTTTATTACCATATTTTATGAAACCATTATTTTTTCTTTCTAAATATAAACCAGTGTATCCCAAAGTGAGCATTTATTAATTTTTGATATATTTTGAATTCTGAGATTCCTGGGCATATATCCCTGGATTTCTATCAATTTCAGTGCCTACTATAGGTGTAAAAGGAGGTTGAAAGACTAGCTGCATGTTAGATTAAATGTCATCTGCCTGTGTCCCTTTGTGTATGCAGAAGTTCTTGGCTGACTCATGACAATGCAAAATCAAAGAAATATCCTGACACTTTAGGTAACTGACATACTATTATTTTTAAATGTTACTACATTCTTGGCTATTTAGTTGTGTAATTCATTGTATATTATATTTCAATCTGTATTATTAAATAACCAAGAAATATGGCTTAAGTTAAGCAGAGAAACAATGATTATATAGTAAGTTATGGTTCAGGAGAAATTCAGAGAGTAATTCTTCAAAATTTCATTGTGTTAGCGAAAAAAAGGGAACTGGCAGAGACTACCCTATGCACTTAAGTTAACAGATTTTTAGACAGATTTCAGCTTTGCTAAATTACACTTGCTGATGTGGAGCAGTTAGGAATTTTCCATTTATATCTGTTTCCCAAGCAAAAACTCACTGTTAACTATGTAGATTAAAACTTGGGACTTTTCCTAGGGAACCGGCGTATCTGTGGCTCTCACCTTGCTTGCCACGTTTTAATTCACAGTGGACACGTGAGTCAGAGAGAGACAAGATGATAGGAGTCTTTCCATTCATTGAGAGTGGCTTCTCTTAGAGAGTTTGGAAGGCATGTTTAGAGAATACTCGAGAGAGATTATTTTAGCCTTGTTACAATTTTAAATACTGTGTTAATGAAAATTGCCCATTTCGATAGTCCTGCCATACAAGGCACAGATATAATTTTATGAAACACACCTCAGGCAACACGATTTTTTAGAGACAGTTTTATTTCCTCTTCTTGAGCTGCGACATGGGAATGACCATAGTCCGTAGCTTGCTCTGTCACTTGATTTAACAGCTTTACTGAAGTTTAATTGATGTATAATAAACTGCACATATTTAAACGATTCACATTCATAAGTTTGAACATGTATGTACATCCATGAAATCATCACTGCAATAAAGATAGTGAACATATTCACCATCCCCCAAAGTTTCCTCACGCCCCTTCGTCATCCACACTCCTGCTTTTCCCATTCTTCCCCATCCCCCAGAATGACTGATCTGCTTTCTGACACTATACATTAGTTTGCATTTCCTAGAATGTCACACAGGTGAGATCATCCAGTAGGTTCTCTTTTGACTGACTTCTTTCACTCAGGATAATCTTTTCCAGATTCATTGAGATCAGGTGTGTATCAATAGCTCAGTCCTTTTTTTTGCTGAGTGTTATTCCATTGTATGGCTATACCACAGTTTTTTTATCTAGTCACTTTTTATATTCATTTGGATTGCTTACAGTTTTTGCTTGTTACAAATAAAACTGCTATGAACATCATGTACAAATCTTTGTATGCACACATACTTTCATTTCTTTTGGATAAATATCTCTAAGTAGAACGGCTGAATCATGTGGTAGATATACGTTTAACCTTTTAAGAAATTGTTGAACTGTTTTCAAAGTGGTTTTACCATTATACATGCCCACCAGCAGTGTATGAGAGCCTCAATTCCTCCATATTCTTGACAACGCCTGGCTTAGACTTTTTAAAAAAAATTATTAATTTTTTAACCATTTTTAAGGGGTATAGTGGTATCTCAGCTTAGTTTTAATTTGCATATCCCTAATGACTAGTGATGTTGAATATCTCTTTAGGTACTTTTTTGACATCTGAATATCTCCTCCAATGAAATATCTCCTTAAATCTTTTATCCTTGTATATTATTTTTGAACTGGGTTATTTGTCTTCTCATTATTGAGTTTTGAGAGTTCTTTGTATATTCGGATTACAATCCTTTATCTGATATATAATTTGTAAATATTTTCTCCCAGTCTGTGACTTGTCTCTTTCATTCTAACAGTGTCTTTAAGAAGACAAACTATTTTGATTTTAACAAATTTCAATTTATAATTTTTTTTTATGGATCATGCTTTTGGTGACATATTTTCAATTTTCAATGATTCCTTAAGTATTTGGTAGATTGCAACTCAATCGTTAAACAATTCGGTTTGAAATTTTATTGTGGGGAAAGGTTAAAACTATGAATTCAGTAACTCTAATAGTAATGGCACCATTGAGGTTATCTTTATTTTCCTAAGTAAGCTACGACAGTTCATGTCCTTCAAGTAATTTGCCCATTTGATCTTCACTGGAAAATTTATTGGCCAAAAATTGTGTTTAATATTCCCTTATTATGCTTTTAGTATCAGCAGAATCTGTAGATGTAATCCTCTCCTTCCTCATATTGCCCCTGAGAAGTATTTCTATAGGTTTATTAATTTTATTGATCTTCTTAAAGAAACACTATTTGGTTTCAATGATTTTCTCTATTTTTCTATTTTCTATTTGATTGATTTCCACTGTGGTCTTAGTTATTCTCCTTTTCTGTTTACTTTATGCTTAATTTGCTTTTCTTTTTCTAGTTTCTTAAAGTAGAAGCAGAGGTTATTGACTTGAGAACTTCCCTCATTTCCAATATAGGCGTTTATTGCTATAAAATTCCCCTTAAGCACTGTTTAGTGGTATCTTGCTAATTTGATTTTATTTTTGCCATTTTAATTCAGTTACAAAATATTTTCTAATTTCCTTTGTAATTTATTCTTTAACCAATGTGTTATTTGGAAGTGTGATATTTGGTTTACAAATATTTGGAAATTTTCCACAGGGCTTTTTGCTATTCATTTCTAATTTAATTCTATTGTGGTTACAGAACGTACTTTGTATTACTTGCATCCTCTTAAATGTACTGAGATTTCTTTTATGGCCCATGGTATGGCCTGTCTTACTAAATGTTCCTTGTGCCCTTGAAAAGGGTGTGTATCCTTCTGCTGTTAGGTAAAATGTTCTATAAATGTCAGTTAGGTCAAGTTGATTGATTATGTTGCTTAAATATTCTATGTCATTTACTGATTTTATGTCTAATGGTTCTAACAATTATTAGGAGGGAAATGCTGAAGTTTCCAAGACAATTTGGCATTTTGCTATTTCTCCTTGAAATTTTTACTTCATATATTTTGCAGTTTTGTATTAGGTGCATAAATGTTTAGCATTCTTATGTCTTTTTTTTTTTTTTTTTACCAACAGCAATCATTCATTATAAATAAATTTCAGGAGACAAGAGTTTTAAAGCCAAAATTTTAAAGGTCTTCTGGTCACCCCCCTTGTTTTATGAGTAACGAAATAGAGGCCCAGAGCAGTTGTAATATGTGCAGTCACAGCGAGTGGAATCTTGGACCCCAGGTTTCTCTGTTCTCTCTAACACCCCTCTCCCCCAACCACTTTGACAGCTGCAATGAAATGCTTACTGACAGAATCTTTCTGCAAGTGTATTTCAACAGAATCTATTCTTTATGATATAGTTGGCTACAATTAACCATGCTCAGTCTTTATAACTGCTTCTAATATTCATTTGTAATTGCTTTGTTCACAGTTAATAATAAACTTCAAAACAAATACTAAACTTCATAAAAATAGTGCCAAGTTTCCACTACATCTGTTCTAGTTTCTTTTAAAACTTTTAAATTTTAGATGTCTCTTTTAAATAATTTGCTTAATTTTGCACAATTTTCTTTTTCTTTTTTTTTATTTCAGCATATTATGGGGATAGAGATGTTTAGGTTATGTATGTTGTCCTTGCCGCCGGCACCCCCAGCGCCAAGTCCGAGCTTCAAACGTGTCCATCCCCCGGATGGTGCGCATCACGCTCATTGTGTATGCATATGCCCCTCCCCTCCTCCCCCCTCCTCCCTGCGTGACATCCAATAAATGTTATTCTTATATGTGCACTTATGTGTTGATCAGTTTAACTGATCTTATGTCTTTCTTGATGACTTGATTACTTTACCATTATGAAATGACTTTTTATCTCTGGTAATATATTTTGCTCTGAAATCTATTTTGTCTAATATCAGTATAGCAACTCCAGCTCTCTTTTGACTAGTGTTAGCATGGTCTATATTTTCTCATCCTTTTACTTTCTAACCTATTAGTCTCTTTACATTTAAAGTACATTTCTTATAGGCAGTGAATAATTGAATGATGCCTTTTTATCTATTCTGACAATCTATACCTTTTAATAGGAGTATTTGTATCATTTACATTTAATATGATTATAGGTATGGTGAGGTTTAAATCTCCATAATATTGATATTTGTTCTCTTTTTGTCCTTTATATTTTTTCCTTTCTTTTGTTATTCCTTTTGTATTTATTGAATTTTTTATGATTCCATTTTATATTTTTCTTCACTTACTAGCTATATCTCTTTGTTTTATTATTTTAGTGGTTGCTTTATTGTTTATAATGTGCATACTCAACTTATCATAATCAACCTTCAAGTAATATTATGCCACTTCATGTATAGTATAAGAACCTTACAATACATTTACATTTATATTTCTCCCCTCTTCCTTTGTGCTATTATTGTTATAAATTTTACTTTTATATACATTATGAAGAACATACAGCATTGTTTTTATTTTGTTTAAACAGCCAATCATTTCTTAAAGAGATTTAAATTATAAGAAAAATATCTTACATATTTACTCATGTAGTTAACATTTTTCTAATGTTCTTTATTCCTTTGCATAGATCTGTATTTCCACCCAGTATCATTTTGAAATTCTTTTAGCTTTTTATGTCTTAAAAGTCTTTATTATATCTTTGTTTTTGAAATATATTTTCACTGAGCATAGAATTCTTAATTGGCAGTCATTTTTTTCAGGACTTTAAAAATATTGCTCCATTGTATTCTCACCTGTATTGTTTTTTAGCAGAAATTTACTGGTGTCCCTATGTTTATTCCTCTATATGTAACATGTCTTTTTCTCTGACTGTTTTTACGATGCTCTCTTTTGCACTTATTTTGAGCAATTTGATTATGATGTTCCTGGTGTAGTTTTCTTCATTCTTTCTGTGCTTGGAGTTTATTAAGATTCTTAGATCTGTGGATTTATAGTTTTCAGCAAATTTGGGGAAAAAATGACCATTATTTTTTCAAATAGTTTTTTTCTTTTTCTTTTTTCTCCTTTAGGGACTCAAAAGACATAATATTAAGCAATTTATAGTTTTCCTGCAGTTCATTTGCTCTATTTAATTTTTTCTTTTATATCCATGTTACACTGTGGATAGTTTCTATTGATGTTTTTATGTTCACTAATCTTTGGTTTTGCAATTTCTAATTTTCCATGAACTTACACAGTAAATTTTTAACTTCATACATTGTAATTTTCATCTCACAAGTTCAATTTGAGTCTTCTTTTATATTTCCATGTTTCTAGTTAACTTTTGAATATATGAAATACTTTTAAAAACTGTTTTAACATCCTTGCTTGCTATTCTGTTATCTGTATTAGATCTTAGTTTTAATTGATTGACTTATCTCTTTTTTATAGTCATATTTTCTGGCTTCTTTGCATGTTTAGTAATTTGAAAAATTATTGAAATTGTTTTTATTTAAAGTATACAGTGTGATATTTTGATGTACATATACACAGTGAAGTGATTACTACAGTCCAACTAATTAACAAATCCATCTCTTCACAGTTATCTTTTCCTTTTTGTTTTTCTTGTGGTGAGAACTTTTAAGATCTGCTCCCTTAGCAAATTTCTCAAGTATACAATACAGTTTATTAATGACAGTTCCCATGATGTGCATTAAGCTTCTGGAATTTATTCATTCTACAAAGGGAACAACTGAAACTTTGTACCTTTTGACCAAAATATATCCTCATTCTCCACTCCTGATAACAACCATTCTATTCTCTGCTCCTATGAATTTGGCTTTTTGTAGATTCCACATATAAGTGATATTATGCAGTATTTTTATTTCTGTTTCCAAATGATTTCACTTAGCATAATATCCTCCAGGTTCATTCATGTTGTCACTAGTAGCAGGATTCCTTCTTTTTTTAAGGCTGAATAATATTTTAGTGTATATGTATGTATACACACACACATATGCCAAGATTTCTTTGTGAATTCATTTGTTGATAATTAGGTTGATTCCACATCTTGGTTATTGTGAATAATACAGCAATAAACAAGGGAGTCCAGATACCGATTTCATTTCCTTTGGATATATATGCAGAAGAGAGACTACAGGATCATATAGTAGTTCTACTTTTAAGTTTTTGAGGAACCTCCATATTTTTTTCCTTAATAGCTCTACCAATTTATAATCTCACCAATAGTGCTCTAGAATGTTTTCCCAATATTTTCACTGACAGTTGCTATTTTTTGTCTTTTTGATAATAGCCATCCTAGCAAATATGAAATGATATTCATTGTAATTTTGATTTGCATTTCCTGGCTGATTAATGATATTGAGCACCTTTTCATGTAACTATCTGTATATCTTCTTTGGAGAAGAGTCTATTTAGATCCTTTGCCCATTTTTTAATCAGGTATTATTATTTTTACTAGTCAGTTGTTTCAGTTCCTTATATATTTTGTATATTAAGCCCCTTATCAGAAATAGGGATTAAAAATATTTTCTCCCATTCTATAGGTTGCCTTCTCCTTTTAATTATTTTCTTTTTTGTGCATTAGCTTTTTAGCTTGCTTTAGTCCTGCTTGTTTCTTTCTCTTTGTTGAGATTCTTACTTTGTTCATGCATTGCTCTACCTGACTTCAGTGAGCATCTTTATGACTGACATTTTGAATTCTCTGTTGGGTAAATCACATATCTCCTTTTCATTAAAATTGATTTTAGGAGATTTATCTAGTTTGCTTATTTGGAACACATTTTCATGTTTCTTCATTGTCCTTGACTCTCCGTGTTGGTTTCTGCATATTTGACAAAACATCCATCTCTCCCAGTTATTACAGACTGGTCTTATATAAGAGAACATCTTCACCAATCAGCCTGGTCAGATATCCTTTTCAAACCTTGGTGCTTCCGAATTGCCATCTTTTTTCTTAGTGGGCCCTAGGAGACTAGAGTATGCTAAGTCCCATGAATACCCTGAGACAAAATAGGAGGCACTTCCTCGAGTAGCAGCTGAAATAATTGGTGTACTAGATGTGTGATCTAATTTCTTCTCTCCTTCGGAAGAAGCTGGAAGCTGTTTATTATCCATTTGCTCTGCCCTTCACCAGAAAGAGGAGCTGTGGCAAATGCTGCTATGCTCCTTCAGACAGCAGGCCCTTTCAAGTCATTACTTTACTCCCTGTTGCCCCAAGGCTCTAGCAAGTGCTGGGCCCTTCAGCTCTCAGATACAGGCAAGTTAGAGGCCAGTTCCTATGGTAGCAACTAGAAAAGTTGGAGATCTAGATTGGTAGTCCAATTCCTTCTAAGGAGAAGCTGAAGGCTTGGATTTATTTCTAGAGCGATTTGGGGAAGGAGCTGTGGGAAGTATCCACACATTCATTTAAACTCCAGGGACTAGTGATTTCCTGCCCTGTCAGCTCCAAGAAACAGGAAAGTTAGGAGCCAGATCCTTGGGTAGCAGCTGAATAAGTCAAGGTACTAGATGTGTAGTGTAATCCCTTCCAGAGAGAAACTGAGAACTGGGCTTTATTACTAAAGAGAGCTGGAAGGAGGAGTCATGGGAAGAGCCTGCAACACCATTCAAAATCATGGGTTTATTCTCTGGAGACCCCAGGTTACTAGTGAATACTGGGCCCTGTCAACTTCCAGAATAGATGAGTTAGTAGCCAAATTCTCAGGCAGCGGCTAGAAAATTCAGGGCACTTGTTGCATAGTCCAACTCCTTCTAAGGAGAAGCTGTAAGCTTGGTTTCTTTGTTGGAGTGAGCTGGGAGGAGGAGCCATGAGATGTGTCCACACACTCATTTAAACTCCTAGGAGACTAGTGATTACCTGCTCTGTAAACTTCCAGATGCAAGCTAGTTAGAAGCCAAGCCCTTGGGCAGCAGCTGGAAAAGTCAGGGCTTTTGATGTGCAGACTAACTCCTAAGAAAAAGCTGGGAATGGGCTTTGTTACCTACTCACTCTGTGCCAAGCTGGTTGGTGGGGGCCGGGGGAGGGACCCATGGGAAGTGTTTGAGTGCCCATTTAAAGCTGCCTCTGTTCTCTGCCATCCCAGAGGACTGGTAAATTCTGAGTCCCATTAGCTTCCAGATATTGGCAAGTTAAGAGTCGATTCCTCTGGTATCAACTGTAAAACCTGGCGTCCTAGATGTGCAGTCTAAACTAGTCACCTCTTAGGAAGAAGCTGAAAGATGAGGATTCCCCCTTGATTGTATAATGTTGTGCTGAGAGTGGGATTTATGTCAAGAGTATATCTCAACTTTTCCAACCTATTTTGGAATGGGAATTTTTCAAGCTGCCCAGTGTACAGGAGTCTCTTAACTAGTTTCTGAATTTTTCTCAGAGGGAATTGATCCATATGTAGCTGTTTATTTCCTATATCTTGAGGTGGCAGGAGAGTCCTGAGCCTTCTATTCTATTATCTTGCTAAAGTCCTTCTCCTTGTCTGGTAATTTTTGATTCATATCAGACATTGTGGATATTACCTTGTCGGGTGTCAAATATTTAAATCCCTATACATTCCTTGAGATTTTTCCTGAAGCATAGTAAATTTACAGTTTCTTTCTTTCTTTCATGTCTTGCTTTTACGACTTTTTAGTTGGGCCTGGAAGAGTGCTCAGTTTAAGGCTAATTAATCCCTACTACTGAGGCAAGATCCTTTTGTGTGCTCCATATAATGCCCCATAAATCTTGAGGTTTTCCAGTGTGGCTTATGTGAACAAGGATTATTCCTGTATGAGTGCCCCAAACTGTAATTTTTTTCAGATAGTTCTTTCTTTGGCCTCAGGTAGTTTTCTTACACACATGCATTGATCAGGACTGAGCTGAATTCTCAAGGTTAACCTTCTGTAGATCTTCTGAGCTTCCCCTATGTTCAGACTTCTTCTCTCTGCTATTTTGTCCTATGAACTCTAACTGTCTGGTCTCCCTGGACTCTCAACTCTGCCTCTACCACTTAGGGAGTCTACTAGATGTCACCTGGGTTGCCTTCCTGCACCATGACCTAGAAACTCTCTCAATGCAGTAAGCTTGGGCAATTGTAGGGTTCACCTTGCTTGTATCCCCTCTCTCACATATCACTGTTCTTCATTGCTTAACCTCTAGTGTCCTATAAATTGTCATTTCATTCAATAATCTATCTTTTTGCTGTCCATTTTTTTTTTGTTTTTTTCAGGCAGAAGGGTAAATCTGGTCCCTACTACTCCCTCTTGGCCAGAAGCACAAATATTGTGTCACTTTATTCTGGTTTGTATGTTAACTATGCAATCAGCAAAGCAATGACAGCAGAGAGAATTAAGGAAGATGATATGGCATTCAGGAGAACAAGAGTTTCAAAAAAATTGTAAATAAAATGAAGAAAATAAATGCAACTCTGCTTGTTTTTTTTTAACCAGAAAAATACTTATGAAAGTATCAAAAATGCTTTGCTTTCTTAGAGTATTATAATAGATTAAGTGAATTGAAGATGCTAGAAGGGAAAAATGAAATAACAGGATAAAATCATGCAAGTTAAAAGATTATAGGACAAAAATAGCTTGTATAGACTGGGAAGTGAATAAATGTGTCATTGAAATTTGAAGTTGCAATGAGAAAGTTTGAGGGAGGGATTATATTTAAAATGTTTTTTGTTGTCTTATAAAGAAAACATAAATGCGAATGCCCCCACGAGATCACCAGTCTTCAGGGAGATGGGCTGAGTACACATGAGAGGAGTGAGGCTGTGCCCGTTGACTAGAGCCAGACTTCACATTTGCTTCTGTTCAGGAAAAATGGTTTAGCTGCCAAACTAATATCTCTGCACAGTAAGAAGCAAATATCATGGAAATGAAATAAATACTTCCTAAAATAATTTTTAAATGTGAACAGAGAAGAATGGAAACTCGTCTCTCTTGGGGTAGTCAGAAAAGGTTAACCATCATTGCTTCTCAGTACTTGGAGCAAAACACCCACTCTGAGCACAGGTGATAAATCTGTGTGTGTGACGAGGGGCCTGCAAGGCCGGTTCGCGTCCCCAGTGTGGTGCCCCATTCCCAATTCCAGCAATCAGTCCTTAAGTTATCACACCCTAACCCTTCATTACATTAGAATTCAGGGTTTGGAAAACAAACTAACTCCTTGTCATTTTAAAATCTCTCTCATATTGCATGAGTTTGTGCCCTTACCTTCCTATAGTCTCTTTTTCTACAGAGGCAGCATTTTATCTATGACTCTCGGTAGGTGGCTCCCAGGGCCTCATTTTCAGTTTTGTCTTTTCCAAGCTTTGGTCTCACATCTCCTCCAACCTGAAAAGCCCTCACCATAAAATCACCCACTAAACTACTCATTTTTACCCCAAAGCAGATATTTCTCCAGATTCCCTTACGTCTTCCAGTCACATCACTCACTTTTCTTCCTGTAAGGCCAAGCTTTGAAATAATCTCTAATCCATTCCTTTTCCTTCACCCTCCATATCAAATAAACTAGCAAGATCTACCCTGAATTCTTTTCCAGAGTCTCCGAATTGTGCCGTTTTCTTTCCCTTCCCAGTGCTGTCCCTACTGAGTGCTTTCTCATCACCCTGGACCAAGTGTCCACACTTTGTCAGAACATCGATCACAAATCCAGGAATCTTTTCTCTGGCTTCTCCTTCGACTTGATGTTTAGCCTGGATTTTGTTTGGTTCCTGAGCCCACCCACCCATCCCCTTTCCCTCCACACTCACCTTCTAAGGTCCAGTCACTTTCCACACCTGACGTCTGCTCCTCCTTTGTCAGAGGGAGCTTACATTCCATTTTTCACATACTTTCTATGCTGACATAGTTTAAATGCCATCCTGCGGCTGTCGCTTTCTTGCTCAGTAACTTTTAATAACTCCTCATTATCTACAGCATAAAGTCCACGTTCTTTAAACTGATACTTAAAGCCCTCTAATAGCATGGCCTCGATATACCTCTCCAAATTTATCTTCCATTGCTCCCAACTTAAAACTTGTATTCTGAAAACTGGCTTCTCAAGCACAAAATGTGAATTCAGTCTCCAGATCTTTGTATATGCAGGGCTGTCTCCCTAGGGCACCGTCCTCATTCCTTTCCACTTAACTGAGTCCTGCCTACCCTTCAAGGCTCACATTAGGCCCTCTAGTTTCAATAAAACCTACTTCATTTGTCCAAACGCATAGTAATCTGCCCATCATACTCTCCTGTCCCACTGAGTGGGACACTAACTCAACTCAGTTGGCTCTTATTTTTGGCTACCTTTTATTCTTCTTTTTATAATTTTATTTTTAACTGACAGATAAAATTAGATGTATTTATCAGGTACAACCTGATATTTTAAAGTATATAGATACTGTGGAATGACTAAATCTAGCTTATTAATATATATGTATTACTTCACATAGTTATCATTTTGTGGTGAGAACACTTAATATCCATTCTTTTAGCATTTTTCAGGAATATAATACAAATGATCTTTAACTTGTGAGAATTTGACTTACGATTTTTTTAATTTACAATGGGTTTATTGGGATGTAACACCATTGTAAGTCAAGGAACATCTGTATATTTTTGCTAACTGTAGTCACCGTGTTAGTGCAATAGATCTCTTGAACTTACCCCTCCTGTATAAGTGAAATTTTGTATTCTTTGACCAATATCTCCCCAACTCCCTGTCCCTCACTGTCCCAGCCCCTGGTAACCACCTTTATACTTTTCTACTTCTACGATATCAACTTTTTTATATTCTCCATATGAGTGAGATCATGCACTCATATGTCTTTCTGTGCCTGGCTTATTTCACTTAACATGATGCCCTCCAGGTTGTCACAAATGACAGGATTTCCTTCTTTTTATGGCTGAATAGTATTCCATTATGAATATACACCATGTTTTCTTTGTTTATTCATCTGTTGATGAACACTTAGGTTGACTCCATATCTTGACTATTGTGAATAATGCTGCAATGAGCGTGGAGGTGCAGATATCTCTTTGACACTCTGATTTCACTTGCTTTGGATATATACCCAGTAATGGGATTGATGGATCATATGGTAGTTCTATTTCTAATTTTTTGAGGAAACTCCATACTCTTTTCCATAATAGTGTACTAATTTACATTACTACCAAATGTGTTCAAGAATTCCCTTTTCTCCTTCCTTTATGTGAAAAGGTGAAAGTTCTCAACTTAAGAAAAGAAAAAAGCAACATGCTGAAGTTACTAAGATCTATGGGAAGACCTTTCATGAGCCCTCAGAAGCTCTCAGGTGATGGGTCACCCCACCTTGAATCAATCCTTCCGCTGTTAGATTTAGCTCCTGCTTGGGGCAAATGGCATCAAAGAGGATCAATATTTATGACAAAAGCTTTTCTCTGCTCCCCTGCTCAATGTTGCCACTGAACATTAAGAAAATTAAGTGTGGGAAATCTGGATAGCCATGTGCAGAAGAATGAAGTTGGACCCCCACTTTACACTATATACAAAAATTAACTCAAAGTGGATCAAAAACCTTAGTGTAAGAGCTAAAACCATAAAACTTTTTGGAGAAAACGTAGATTTAAATCTTCATGACCTTTGATTAGGCAATGACTTTGTTTTAGATATGACACCAAAAGCACAAGCTACCAATAAAAAAACAGGTAAATTGGATTTCATTAAAATTGAAAACTTTTGCCCTTTAAAAGATATTCTTAAGAAACTGAAAAAGCAATCCACAGAATGATTGCAAATATTGCAAGTTGTATATATGATAAAGGTCTACTATCCAGAATATATATTCCCAAGTCACTGTGGTGTCAAATAATAAAAAAAGAACAGAATATATAAAAATTTCTTACAACTCAATAGAAAAAAGACAAATTACTCAATTTTTCAATGGGCAAAAATTTGAATGAGAATTTCTCCAAAGAAGATATACAAACAAAATAAGTACAAGAAAAAGATGATCAGCATCACTAGCCATCAGAGAAATGTGAATCAAAACCACAATGAAATATCACTTTATATTCACTAGTATGCTATAGTAAAAAAGACAGATAATAAAAGCTGAGGAGGATGTAGAAAAATTGGAACCCTCATACATTACTAGTAGAAATATAAAATGGTACAACCACTTTGAAAAACAGTTTGGCAGTTCCTCAAAAAGTTAAATATGGAATTGCCTGCCATATGATCCAGGAACTCCAGTCCAAGGTTCATATTCAAGAAAAATGAAAACGTATGTCCACACAAAAACTTGTATAGTTGTCCCTCTGTATCCTCAACAGATTGGTTCCAGGACACCCCCCCCCCCACCCAAGATATCAAAATCCTGGGATGCTCAAGTCCCTGATATAAAATGGTGTACTATTTGCATGTAGTCTATGCACATCCTCTCATATACTTTAAATCATCTCTAGATTACTTACAATACGTAATACAATGTAAATTCTGTGTTGATAGTTGTTATACCCTATTTTTTGCTTGTATTATTTTTGTTGTGCTATTGTTAATTTTTTCTTTTTGAATATTTTTCATCAGAAGTTGATTGAATCTAGGATGCAGAACCGGGAATAAAAAAGACTAACTGTACACTAATGTTCATAGCAGCATTATTCACAATGGACCAAAGCAGAAACAGCCTGAATGTCTATCAACTGATGAGTGGATTAAAAATAATATACATCCATACAATGGAATATTATTCATCAAAAAAAGGAATGTCACAATGATATATGATAAAGTATCAATGAACTCTACAAACATTAAAATTAAGTGAAAGAAATGAAATAAGAAGGCCACACATTGTATTATTCCATTGACTTGAAAGTAGATAGAAAATATTTTAGTGATTGCCAAGGGCTGGGGAGAAAGGAATATGGAGTGACCGCCAATAGGTACAGGATTTCTTTTGGGGTAACAAAAAGGTTGTGTAATTAGATAGTGATGATTATTGCCCAACTTTGTGAATATACTAATAACCACTAAATTGTAAGTCTCTGGCCAAGGAGTTTTGCTTCCCCTTACCATCCGTAAACAATCCCCCATTCACCCAAGTCCTTGATATGTCAAAATTATTTTCCTATTTACATTTTTTACCTTTATTCTTAAAGGTATAAGATACTGTTAAGTACTAATAGTGTCTTTGAAATCCTGTGGGTTTTCTTTAGCATTTCACACGTGGGCAGAAAACAATGTCTGTCCTCCACATTTCAGGGGAGGACAGACAGAGGCAAAGGCTTCAGAGACTGAAGTTCTGTTCATGGCTTTGAAAGGAATGAGTCTTTTCAAAAATGGAGACAAAGCCAGAGTATTCCACTTTAGTAGATAACTCTATGCTGTATAAGAATTTATTTTCCATTGTATTAAAAACATTTAAATTTGTAATTACATTCTAAAATATTATTAATGTTTTTCTTGAAAATTCCTTTCTATCTTTGAAATAGGAGAAGAGGCACACCATGTATATTTATTAGAATCTCAATGGCAATGTACATGTTTCTCATGCTGTTAATGATAAGACAGAATTCTTTTATTTGCACGTAAGTCTGTATAACCCTAACTTTCTTTAGCTTTGGTAAATATCATCGATCATACTTACGTTACACTCCTGGCTTCATCTTCCTTAGATGATAAAACTTTGTAAATAGCTAGCAAAGCCATGCTAACCTTATTGTGGGTAGACAGACAAAGTCTCAATTGAACCAGAAACAGAAAGAGAAATGGGGACAGTGATTCATACAAGGGAGTTGTTTTCTTCTTGTGATTCATAATGTCCAGTCAAGGACAAACGAACAGCACCTGGGTAGAGGGGACTATGCTAGTGGTAAACTGGAAATCTTTGCACCCTGAGAAGTGGCAAATAACCTTCTCAACTTCAAGTAGCTTCATTTTTTTATTTTTTTTATCAAGATCTTATTTTTCTTTTCAGAATAAACATTTCAACTTTGGTGCAATATGGCTTTGCTCAATCAGCTTGTTCAACCAAGTTGACAGGACAAGGTGGAAATGAAGCTTCCAGGACTCTTTAGGGGAATTCCAATCTCAGTTCTGGGGAGACGGTTGGCCCCATGTCACTTAAGGATAATGCCAAGTCAGCTTGTCAAGGATCTGTGGTTCTATTGTCCAGCACATCTGGAATTTTCTGTCTTACTTTTTAGTTTTAGATCTAGCATAGATTCTTGAGCCAGTTTCTTAATATTTTGTGCACTGCAATCTACTCTATCCAGCCTTCATCTTCTCTCTCTCCCCCTCTTTTCATTTGGCCTGGCTCATAGAACTTCATAAGGTTGGTTCAAAGACATCCTCCCCATTCAGTGGCACTAAGGCTTCTTACTCTGGGATCTGGTTGCAGGGCCGGCAGGTCCAAGCAGATCTGGTTAAACAATGAAGCTTAGTCTATCTCTTTACTCTAGCTAATGTTTCTAAGCCAGTGATACTCAACCGTTAGTGGGCATCAGAATCACCAAGTAAGGAAGTGGGGCATGGACAGGCTTCCTAAAACACAGATTGCTGGACCCCACCCCCAGAATTTCTGGTTCAGTGGCTTTGGGGCAGGGACTGTGACTTTGTGTTCTAACCTATTCCCTAGTGGTGGTCATGCTGCCGGTCAGGTGCCACACTTTGGAAACCCCTGCTCTAGGATTTCTCCAGATTTCTCTCTGCATTTGTTAAACATAGTCACAATTAATCCAAATATACGAGGCTGTATTATACTGCTTAAGTGACATTGAATTGCTTGTTTTCTCAAAACTATTTAAAGCACTACAGTTCAGTAATTTTAAAATTTCATTAAACCCTCTTAATTTGGAATAAATTACCAAGATGAAAATACACAGTATGTTTTAATGATAATGCCATGTCAGCCAGGACATAGATCATTTACATCTCAATTTATATTTTTACATCACTTCTGCCTTTTCTTCCTTCTGTTTTCTTCTTCCCTCCCTCCCTTCCTTCCTCAAGTGTTTATTTAATGCCTTTTCTGTACCTTACCCTAAAGTAAGCCCTAGGCTGCAGAGATAAATTATCAAGGGATAAGTAAGTAAGTTTGCAGTCAATTCAGGGGAGACAGATATGAAAAGATGTGAATATAGTCATGCATCACATAGCAACGTTTTGATCAACAATGGACCACATATATGGCAGTGATCTCATAAGATTATAATACTGTATACTTACTATACCTTTTCCGTGTTTAGATGTATTTAGATACACAAATACTTAACACTCCGTTAAAGTTGCCTACAGCACTCAGAACAGTAACATGCTGTGCAGGTTTGTAGCCTAGGAGCAATAGGCTGTGCCATCTAGGCTAGTAGGCTATAGCATGTAGGTTCATATAAGCACACTCCATGATGTTTGCACGTCGAAATCACCTAATAACGCATTTCTCGAACATATCCCTATTGTTAAGCACTCGTGACTGTACAGTGGCACGTAGCAAGGGCTATGGTAGGAGTGTCTGTGTACAGGGAGCAGGACATGAGCTATGCAGGAGGGGAGGTGCGACGGCAGGAACGGAATTGAGGACTCAGAACTGAAGAGCAGCAGGGACTTTGTAGCCTGCCTAGAAGGAATGGGAGCTATAGTAGTATTAATGCTACAGTGTTTTGTTTTGTCTTTCTCTTCCTTCTTTGCTAAGTATTAATATTAATAGTTTAACTTGTAGTGAGGACTCGGAGAACACACCTGAGGAAGGTCTTTGCCAGGAGGGCACCACCTCCTGGCCATCCTTTCTGGAATAGCTGGGGCCGGAGCAATGGCGCGGTGCTTACCTCAGAAACATGATGTCCTGATAATTCAAACCAGGCCACTTCTCAAGAATCCTTTCTCATGTTTATAAAATGAATGCATATGTTCAGACTTCGATATTAGGTTGGAAGAAGTGTGCCTCTGATGGTCATTAGGTATCGAGGTAAAGGTCAATGCAGCACAGTTTTAAAGCACATGGCCCCTGGACTTTCCATAGAGCCAAGATCCAACTCTTCCACTTACTGTCTTTGTGATTTTTGCCAAATTTCTCAACATCACTGAGCCTTGGTTTTCTCATCTGTAAAATTGGAATATAATATAAAATTTTAACAAGATAAAATAAGATACTGTATGAAAAGTGTTCAGCATATTGTAATTACATGGTTACCAAAACAACAGCAAAATGGGAACAAAAAATAAAAGCATTTGGTATAAATGTGGCCTAATCAATCTTGAGGCTGTATGGAAAGATGCAGTAATCTACCAGTACCCTCTAAGATGTGTTTTAAGTAGTTGGTTTAATATTCTAAACTATTTGAGACAGATTCACCCTCCAGCCAGGAGAACCACAAGTCTATCAGTGTGTCAACCTATCGGTACATTGGGAGAATCTCGTGACGACGACTCAGCTTTTGTTTCTTTTGATGGCGTTGGTCTAACTGTGACCCTGAACTCACAAACACAGCATCAGTGAAAAACTGGTTGAAACTTTTCAATAATTATTGAGAAAAGAAAACATTTTTTTTGGCCGGGCGCGGTGGCTCATGCCTGTAATCCTAGCACTCTGGGAGGCCGAGGCGGGCAGATTATTTGAGCTCAGGAGTTCAAAACCAGCCTGAGCAAGAGTGAGACCCTGTCTCTACTAAAAAAAATAGAAAGAAATTAATCAGACAACTAAAAATATATATAAAAAAAAATTAGCCGGGCGTGGTGGCACATGCCTGTAGTCCCAGCTCCTCAGGAGGCTGAGGCAGAAGGATCACTTGAGCCCAGGAGTTTGAGGTTGCTGTGAGCTAGGCTGACCCCACGGCACTCACTCTCGCCTGGGCAACAGAGTGAGACTTTGTCTCAAAAAAAAAAAAAAAATGAAAAAAAAAAGAAAAAAAAAGAAAAAAAAAAGAAAAAAAGAAAACATTTTTTGTTTTAGTAGGATAAACACACTTCTTCAAGTTAAGTTTTGAAAACTGAGAAGTTTCACAGTAATAAATAATACTTTTACTTTAAAGGAAAAGCAAATAGACTCTCCCAGGCAGTCAAAGCCTACACCTGTGTCCAAAGAAATTAGAAGTGTGATTCTTACTGGCAAAGATCAACTCTACTATCTGAAAGGATCTTTAATTTAGAACATTCATAAATATGTTTCCTCTGATTTTTTTTTTTACAACTATAAGCATTCTTATAATCCTCAAAAAAAAGTAAATTAAAAGTAGAGCTGCTTGAGCCAAGAGCCACTTGCTGTGTGCCAGGCACTAAACTAAGCGCTTTACAAGTATTAGCGTCATGTACTCTTTATGCTCAATGATAAGTACCCATTTTAGGATAAGAAACATGAGTCTCAGAAAGAAACCTCTGTCTCTTGTCCAAAGATTTCGTCTACCATTCAGCTGGTGCGTGACAAAGCAGGGATTTGAACCCAGTTTCTGTACGAGTGCACGACTTAACCATCGTGCTGTGCTGACTTACTGGTCGGTTTCCGTTCGCCAGGGTGGATTGTCACATTACAGATCAGCCTTCTATTGCCCGGTGTCTGTTGCTGGTCACCAAATAGGATATGTCTGCAGCTTATGTCATGTTAGCAAAATGCCCCGGAGTCGCTACCTGTAGGTGTAGCTACCACTTGACCAGAGCCTGGGGATCCCGGGGCCTCACACAGGTGCTCATGGAGGTGTAGCGTCCAGGGTGATCTCTCTGTGCCAGGGCTGGCCCCAATTTGAAGTGATTTCTTTTCCGTCTCCTTGCTTGTAATAAAGACTGGCCTATTGGGACCTTAAGAAAATGCTCCAGGCTAATTAATAGCAAGAAGGGCTTTGCCTCAAGCAGTCCTGGGGTGTCTCTTCATGTTTTCTTCTTCAGATGCTTCAAGAAAGATCCATTTCAGGAAGGAGAACATTATTTTCTGAGCCAAGGAGGTTTTAAAATAATACATTGAATTTCTTACTTTGAAACTTTGAGCCTTTTACCACATTTGGTAATTTAGTTTCTGGTACTTTTTGTGTGCTTCCCTCTGTTTCTGTGTGAGGAGGCCGCGTGACAGTGCCGGGACCCAGCCTGGCCTCCTGTGCTCTCTTGCGGTGGTGGGGAGATCCTGGTGAAATGGGCCCAGCAGGCCGGGCCTGCCCGAGTGCACGCTTCAGTCGTGCTTGTTTGGACTGTAGAGACAGCCAGCTGGGCTCGTCCTCTAAACCAGCATTTGTTTGCTTGTATCTACTTTGTGCACAACTTAGATCTCACCACAATATATAATAATAGAAAGGTAGAATTTTTGTTTTCCTAGAATTTTGGGGAGATTGTGTGTGAAAATTCTCTCTCATTTTCATAATAATTTAAAGGAAAAGAAATGAGACAATAACGCAATATATTATTATATTATAATATAAATATTATTGTATTATAATAATATATTTACTCAATATTATATTAATAATATAATATTAAAATAATAATAAGTATAATTAAGTACAATGCTATGTATAGAGTTTGCTTTTATTGATCTTAGGGAGCTAGGGAATGTCAGATTTTGGCTAAATGGGTATTACTCCTTTTCTTCTTTTTCTCCGACAGAGACACACACATACTCTATGCCTGGAAATTATTTAGAAGCATAGTGGAATATGTATAATACTAATACTAAAACTATATACTAAAAATAATGTTCTAGAAACTGTTCATACATATGTTTGTAAATTACGTACATCTGAATACTTAATATATACATGTGGTATGTGCATTATATGTATGCGGTACATATACATTACCCATAACGATCATATTAGAAAGTACTGTTATCTCCATTTTACCGATGAGGAGGCTGAGGCACAGAGAGCTTAGTAACTTGGTCAAGATAACACAGGACAGCTGGTAAATGGAGCTAGAGTCCACGCATTTAACCAGCAGACAATACTGCCTCTGCGACTGGATAGTTCTTGGTGTCTCAGGGGGCATGTTGGATATTTGAGGCGACTCAGAAGTCACCAGTAAGAACCTTAGGTAGGAGTCTGGCATGGTGGAAAAAGCACTGGACCAGCAGTTGGGTCAATTTTAACCCTGTTTCTACCATTTACGAGTCGTATAGACTTGGGCACGTCTCTTAAACTGAATCTCACTTTCCTCATCTGTAAAATGGAGACGATAACATGTGCCCACACACTTCATAGAGATGTCATAAAGACAGGTGACATTAAAGACATCTGAAAACCCTTGAAGTGCTACCTAAAGATCCAAAAATGATTTTTCACGTGGTCACAGTTAGCTCTGGAATGCTATGCTGAGACTTTGTCACTCCGAGCACAATGTCCCTTTCACTCCTCTGTGCTGTGTATCAGTGTGTCTTTCAAACACATTCACATGCTGATCTGTGTTCCTTCCTTTTCTGGAGAAATGAGAAGTGATATACTCCTCCTTGAAATATGGTACCCTCACTGCCATCACAGAGAACGTGTTACTCCACTAAGGAAATCATTTCTCTTTCTTCAGATTTGAGAAGCTTTACTTTTCTTTTTCCCCTTTTGCCCGAGAAACTAGAATCCTGTATTGCAAATGAAAGATCCGTTAATAAAGTTTAGCCCAGTAGAATCAGGGATGCTCAGAATGGAAGATGTGTCTCATCTGAGCTGGACCAAGACTTTATTTTAGATAGGAAAGCTGAGGGTCTGTATGAGAGTCTTATCTGACATCACCCAGCAAAAGAGGGCCAAAGTGGGCCAAGAACCCAGGTGTCCTGATTTCCAGCCCAGGGCCAGTTCTGCTTGTACTGAGAAGCTGAGGGTGTTTGTGGCTCGTTTGTTTGAGTGCTTTGTTTTATTACTGATAGCTCTTCTGCAAGGAATGCCTTCCCTCCCTAAGCATTTATTCCTTGTCGCTTGCAGAAGACGACTGCACAAGCTGGGCGTGTCGAAGGTTACCCAGGTGGACTTCCTGCCGAGGGAAGTAGTGTCCTACTCAAAGGAGACCCAGACTCCTCTTGCTACACATCAATCCGAAGGTAAACTATGTCTTTTATTTACTTTCCATATTATCTCTGGAGAAATTGCCAGGGAGTAACATCCTTCTTGTTGATTTCATATCTTACCATAAGAGATGTTCATAGGACACAAACATAATGGTTCACTGAAAGCCAAAGGCTCCTGCAGCTCTGATTGCGAAAGCTTTAGAGAGGGAACACAGCGACACTACTCCAATGGACCCAGGAACTTTAAAGTGGATAACCTGGTAAGGTCATACTACATCAAAACTGCTTGAGGAGGCTGAAAATCATCACGGGACAGTATTGTAATAAAAACTTTTCTGAATTTTATCAGTAAGAAGAGTGTGTACATGACGTACATAATTTGCAGGGGTCAGCAAACTACAGCCCACCACCTGTTCCTAGAAATAAAGCACTATTGGGATTCGGCCACATCCAACCATTGACATCTACAGTTACTTTCTTGCTACAATGCTAGGGTTGAGTAGTTGTGAAAGAGACCTTATGGCTCACAAAGCCTAAAATCGGGTCCTTTACAGGAAAACTTTGCCAACTCCTGATTTGCTTTGCTAATTCAGAGTGTCTCACCACAATTTAAAAACATTTTCCATGTAAGCTCCACACAGACAAATGGGAATTAAACTCCATACGTCCTTTGGGTATACCAGAAAATATCAAGTGAAAAATTCACATGCAAATCTCATGAATCGTAAAAATATGCTAATAAGAGAAGTTGAAGCTGATAAATCAAATACTCATGAGAAGCCAAACATTAGACCAAAGCAAAATTATGCACAAGTAGAAGCAGTAGATGTATGTACTGAAAATAGGGTAAGTGAAAGTTCCATTGTTAGAGACTAATATCGTACAGCAAAGCAAATCCTCTTTGTACTTTATGTTATTTTATTGTCTGGTGTGACCTCTCACCAACCGGAATTCTGGGTTCATTGCTGTTCTGTAGTAATTACTGAACAAAAGCTTGAAAACAGAAAAATGACTAGCATTGGGTGGTTTACAGCAAATACATAAATCGGTGCAGTTTGGTTTGTGCAAGCTACAGAGATTTTCAATTTTTGTTCTAAATTTGTAACATGAAAAGCAAAGTGAAATCTGATTCCTTGAAGTCCAGCACTGCCTTCAGGCCTTCTGAAAACCTTTCCTCCTTGATGCTGTCGTGGGGAGGTTTCTTTAGCAGCGGGGCCTCCATTTTTCAAGACCTCAAGTAAAATGAATTTTAGAAGCGAACAAGTAGCACCCTCTGGTGGTGAAATTTTAAACCAACCAATCCAACAAACTTGAGACCTGTATATTAAACGTGGCAGAAAATAACAAAGTTAGAAAGAAAAAAATAAAAGAAAATACAAAATTAGAAAAGCCTGTGATAGTTCACCTAGTCTATCCTTGGGCCTCCAGACAAGAACAGGAAGACCGTTAAAAAATATCCTCACCGCCCAACCAAAACATTTGTTTGACTTAATTTGCTGCCAGAGATATTTGCAGAGCTGTAGCTAGAGGTATGTTTATTTAGTCCCAAATTTGACCCATAACATAAAGTTATATAACTGAAATAAGAGAAGGAGCGAATTATTTTTTTAATGTGTATACTTAAGGTATTGGAAGAGGTAAAGAAATATTTACAAGGGAAGATAAATTAAGGATGAAAAGGCATCAGCTCTAAACTTTTAAACTGGAACACATCAAAAGGAAAAGCCTGTACATTCCGGTTTATTACTGCAGAGTGAGCTTGGGAGCTCTCATTGTTCTGTGGTTTAAGCAGCAGGAAAGGAGGAATTTATTTCTCAGCCATTGGCAGAAGTTTTTTCTGTTTTGTTCACAAGACTCAATTGAGCTTTTCTGTGGCGATGGACGTTTAGATGGTTCAAATTCCACAATACGGATTTGAACCCAAAGCTAGCTACCACAGCTTTTGACAATAAAGAAATCCCTGATGGGTATAGACAGGAAAACCTTTAGATTTGGGTTCAGCAAACTGTCCTCTCACCACAGGCAATGCCTTGACTGCGGCTGCCCAGCAGTCAGGGTGCCCGCGCTTGCCTGTCACCTGCTGGGTGGAGCTGGCTTGCAGGAGAGCAGAGCACAGTGGTTGGCAGTTGGCCCCGAGGTTCCATCACGCAGCGCCTGTGGGTTGACGCCCAGTTTGGGGTTTGAGTCATGGCAACGTTTTCATGACAACTGTAGCCTTTCAGAGGCAGGAAACAACTAACTACTGAATTTTATGACACAGCGAGGCTCTTGGATGGATAATATCTGAAGCCATGGTGTATGTAACATCCACTCTGACTCACTGTTGCCCATAATGTAGGAAGGCATGCTCATTATTTTTCAAGTCATTATTTGACTATGGGCAATTTAATGATGCTCAAACCAGTGACCTCAGAGCATTGATTTGTTCTTCCTCTAATGGGGTTCTAGTGCACTCAGTTTCTTACATGTTCCAAGTTTACTTTTGAAATGAAGAGAAAGGTGCTTTGGATTTGCCCATGTTTAAGCCTCCTTTCTCTGACGTGCACTGTAATAAACATTTTCACCATAGTGGATATTAATTTGTGACCATAGTGATCTGTTATGCGAAACACACCAGAGGATGATTTAAACAAGGAATATTTAGTCACAAAGTCTCCAAGAATACTGTTCTATCAACAAGGTTAGATCTTCCTTCTCTGCCTAGGCCATTAGTCACTGGGAAAGAAGGCTGAGAGTGAGGAATACTGATTTAGAGCAGGATATCTTTACTCCTCAAATTTTTCTAAACTCATGATTTTATTCACAAGTAGTAAGAAAGGGGAAAAAATTATGGTTCCCTGCCTCTGCTTTTCCTGTTATGATTCTCTCCCTGGACCGACCATGAGGTCCTGAGGTTAGGGGCCTAGTCTTCTGCGTCTTCCCTGTAGTGAGTAAGGGACTGGCTCATAAAAGGCACCCAAGAAATGTTGTTGAGTGTCAAAGATGATGCCGGACGTCTCTAGAAATGCCAAGTTCTGTATGGTCCCTGGGGAAATGAGCATTTCTTAACTTGCCTCCAGATGGAAGCCAAACTGGAGGAAAGAGAAGGAAACTTCTACAACCTACTGATAGTTCTGAAGAGTTCTTTGAGCTTGCTCCCCTCTCTATGATATCTTACAAATGGCCTCATCTTGGTCACTGCCCTCCCTCCACTTCCCTCTCATGTCTTGTTTTTTACATCCAAGACAGACCAAATGACTTGGATTTTCCAAGGTGCCATGCAGGCTCATGCCTCTGTACATTTGCACATGCTGGGCTCTCCACCTGGAATGCCCTCCTCTCCTGTTTGCTTTCCTTCAGGAGTACGTGCAAGGGTCAGCTCCCTGGTAATTTCTCATTCAGTTGACATCCCTCCTCATACTGCAAGCATAGTCTGTATTCCCCCTTATCACACTAAATTTAGTTTCTATTTACCTGCCTACTTCTTAGAATGTGATCGCCTTGAGAGCAGGATGTGTATTCTTGGCCTTCATTCCTAATAGTGCCTGGCACAAAGAAGGCACTTAACAGGTCCTCCATGTTGCCCATGATGTAGGAAGGCGGCTGATTACAGTTCACCACAGAAGCTGCAAACAGAGAGGTGGTTGCTGTAAGGGAGTTGGAATAGTCTAGTCCAGCACTGTCCAACAGAAACATAATGTGCCGTTATTAATTTTAATACCGTATTTTATTTAACACAATGTGTTCAAAATATCATTTCAACATGTAATCAGTATAAAATAAGCAAAGACATATTGTACATTTTTTATACTAAATCTTCAAAATCTGGTTTATATTTTACTTTTTTACAGCATATCCCAATTCAGACACTAAATTTTCATCAGAAATACTTGAGCTATAATTAGATTTCATAAAATTTCTGATTGACAAAGTAGATTCATATATCACTGTTATTCTAAACATATTAAAAACCTTTCCAATAATTGAATCACATATTAGTTCTCACGTCTAAACCTTAATTGCCATTAAAGTCAAAATACAGTTCTTTAGTCGAGTTAGCCACATCTCAAGTGCTCAACAGCAGCATGGGGCTAGTGGCTCCTGTGTGGGACAGTTCGGGTCTAGCAGGACCCATCATTTCACAAGTTCAGAAGCTGAGAACCAGGAAGCCAGGTTGACCTTCACTTTACCATGAGTGGGCACAGGGGCTTGGGTGAGAGGACCTCCCTGACTTATAGAGAACTCCTCCAGGTGAATGACGGCATTGTGGATGCTCCTCCTTTTTTGTGAGATCAGCCATATCCAAGCAGGTGTTAGGTGTTGGACTGAAGCAAAGTTGCAACCCCCGCAGGGAAAGTTCACCATAGAGACAGCTGTGGGAAACCCTCTGGACTCTCCCTGCATGATTCCGAGTTCAGACATTGGAATATTCATCCCTTTAAACTCGATCTTCATGCTGTCCAAAGGACTGCCAAAGACCAAGTGTGACCTCCCTTGTTAGTCATCTCCACCCCTTCCGTGGTCCTCTTTTCTCCTGCAGGAGGTGACGAGAGGGCACAAGTAAGATTGGGTTCTAAACTGGCAGGTGACTTCTAAATCTTCTCACACCTCTGTGGCCCTAGGAGCATAATTTTTTGCTAAAAAGTTGCCAAATAAAGTCATTTTCCAGAGAATGTAAGCGGAAATACTTCTTTGGAACCTTAAATCAGAAATTAGGCAGTTCTTACAGATATAATTTCCTAGGGGAAGACAATCCTGAAACACCTGAAGGTTACTTGGAAGAAAACAAGCTGTGGGGCTGTAACCTGGACTCAAGCTTTTCATCTGGCTTCCAATTTCCTGGACCTTAAACTCTTTCTCTGAAATTATTATTTAAGCGAAAAATTACATGTTTGCTGGCAAACCATGGTGGCATCTGGATGCAAATTTGTCATTCGTAAGTGAGGATGACAGATGCTAATCTTATTTTTTGTTTCTGTTCCTTAGATAAGAATTGACTATTCCAGAGAGATTATGACATCTGCTTTATTTTGCTTTCTTGAAATATGCCTGATATTTCCCCTTTGACACTTGCTTAAAGTATTAATCCTCTTTCAGAACAAACTGTAAAGCCCTCAGGCCCAATGATAACAAAGGTCAGAGATTAGGGGGATATTAGTTTTTTAAAAAATGTTAATTTCATGTCATCTTAGCAAGCCTCTTGAAAGTCAAAAACAGATTGGCTATGTAAGGAACATAGACATTTCAGACTTTTTTTTTAGGCTTTTATATTGAACATATAAAATTTTCTGTTTTTTTTTTAATAAAAAGGTAATTGTCTTCTCTATTTCTGAACCACCATTTTAGGTATGGTCAGGAGAGCTTTCATGGTTTAATTCTTGGTTGAGATTAGAGATTAAAATAAATATTGGCTACTATATTAGCCAGTATTGATATTCCAAAGAACAAGTCTCATGCTAAAAGTTACATATTTTTTTAAAGCACCTAGTGATAGTGTCATTGCTGGTACGATCGCATCTCAGTCAGATAAACCCATTTATCCAGAATATTCCTTTCAATGAAAAACAACAGGGAGCTAAATGGCAACAAAAAATAAAACCAGAAATGTAATAAAAAAGACAAAATGCAGGGCAAGCCCTGGTGTCAGTAGACATTGTCTTATTTTCCATACCTCTGTAAGCTATCGTTCTATATAAAGGGAAGGGACATTGAAAAGAGTGGCTCTAGAGCACCATGTGAACCTAGTCTCAAAATAAGATTATAGCTTAGTACAGTACTGTATTTAGGAACACTGGAAAATGAACAGTTACATCTTAGGAAGATAGTCTGGGAACTTTCTGTGTAACCAAGAATTAACCAGTTAATTAACCAACATATCACATTTTCTAAGCAATCTTGGTCAGGGGTTTAATGTGCTTTGTACATTCAGGAGGTTCCAAAGTAAAAAGTTTTGCATGAAATAAAAACATTGTCCTTTTAAAGTTGTTATGATGGGCCAGGCATGGTGGCTCACGCCTGTAATCCTAGCACTCTGGGAGGCCGAGGCGGGCGGATCATTCGAATTCAGAAGTTCGAGACCAGCCTGAGCAAGAGCCAGACTCTGTCTTTAAAAATAATAATAATAAAAGAAATAAAGCTGTTATGATGGATCCATCTCTTTAGTATTTCATGCAAGCTTAAGACAGCTCAAAATGCCTCTTCACAGCAAGAAGAGGAGTAATGCAACTCAAGGCCAAGGTCAAGGAAGTTCATGTCAAGAACACAAAAGCAGTTCTGAGATTTTTTTTTTTTTTTTTTTGCTTCCAGGGCTCACACATTGCAGATAGATGATCTAAGCAGATTTCGCTGAGAAAATAACTAATATCCAACTTATAGAGCTGATGTCAAGTAAATATCTAATCACAGATTACTAATTACTTCTCCCAGGCCCATTTACAAATCCAGTCCCCTTGGTCTCTCAAGGCATTCCCTCTCATGGGCCTTCATCCTTGATAATGAGCACATTAATTCTCTGTATCACTAGTGCTTACATAGTGCTCGGTATTTGGTGTGGGAATGCGTGGATGACCTGCCTTAGCTCATAGAGTAACCTTAAACTGTATGGATGAGCCTGATGATGGAAGAAATAAAAGCGAGGTCAGAATGTAGGATGGGAGAGTAGGTTTTCCTGAATTTATAGTTTTAAACTATAGAAACCATGGTTAATTCAAGCAGGAAAGAGCTTGAATGGAAGGATATTCTGTAACTCACAGCATCAACATGAGGACTGAAAAAACGGGCTCAGAAGAAAGGCATAAACCAAGAGAAGCTAATCAACAAGATGACAGCAAAGTCACAATAGAAGATAAAATTTCAGTTAAGTCTGACTGGTGAACTTAGGAGAAACATGACAAACAGGAGAAAAAATCTAGAATAAGCAGCTATTCTAGTGAAGGCAGGTTGATTGATTCCCGCTCCATGATGGAAAAGGACCAAAGTGATCAACCTAGCTGATTCTCCTTTCAAGATATGGTCCCTTATTAGGGGTTTAAGTTAATCTCTGGTTGGGCGCTAACCAGGGCAGCCTTAGTCAAGGCAACTGCAGTCTTGTGTAGCCCATATTCTTGCTACCGTAGACACTGAGCGGCACTTATGCAGCTGGACACAGGAGGATGACCAACATTATAGAACAGATGCCAGCCCTGATTACCAAGAGCCCCTTTTACAGTGCAGAGCTTTTGATTGCATGTAAATGTTATGTCCTTCTCGATCTGTTTTGAAAGGATCCTCCTATACTTCTTTCTTGAACTTCTTGCCACCTGTATCCTCTAATTGTGACCTTCCAGCCAACATATTAGTCATTGCTCATGGATTATTATGGATAGATCCTTTCCTCATACAATCTATTCTTCCATGCAAGGTGGGCAATGAGATACGCTTAATCAGAGCTCTTTTCACCCAAGTGGAATCCTAATGGCTTTCTGCACTGAACTTCAAGCCTAAACGGGGCTGTACTTTCAGCAGTCTACATCTGGCTTACACCAGCATCTCACTTAGATCTTCCCATAGTTCAGGCTCCAGTGTTTTCTCTTCAGATATCTAGTCACAGGATACTTCTCTTTACACTGAGGGAGGAATGAGAGTGCAGCAGGCGTAAGAGCACTGGGAGTCTGCACCACAGCCCGTGCATGCTGTTTGTGGCAGCCCAGGGTAGAGCACTTGCCTGTGCTGATGAGGTGACAGCGGATTCACCTGACTTAATGGCTAGATGGATCAGATAACACGTCAATTCCATAATTCAGTTTGTTTTCCATAATCACTTGATATGTCATGGTCAGGATTTAATCTCTACTCAGGCCCAGTAGCAAACAAAGACCTATCTCTCAAAAAGAAGAGACTATAATATTGCACTAAAATCTAAGGACCTCTTCTGTGATTCTCCTCTTAGGGACATTTGTTTGATTTGCCACAGACACTTGGGGCATGATTGGATCAGCTGGACCATAATTTCTAAGTAGTATAGCCACTTAGAAAGTAGAAGCCTTCCTTTTGAGTAACCTGGTAAGTGGATCGAATGAGTACATGCAAATATTAAATATGTTGTCTGCAAAAGCCAGAATGGCCCATTAAGCATTTTGACTCTTAGTATTAGAGAAACAAGATATTCACCATGTACTTTGGAGTTTATCAGACCACTAGATCCACAGAACCTTTCCTGAAGTAGCAGGTCTCTATATTTACAAAGATTTTTTTCCCATCCTCTGGCCTGCACGTGTCTTAAGTGGGAATTGAAGGGACCAGCTGCAGTTTCCTGTTCATGAAGCCCCAGCTGAAGGTGAGAGGCTCAAGATTCTACAGAGTCAGAGAGCTGGCTCAACCCCGATGGAGGGTGACAGAGATGCAGAGAGAGGGTAGGTCTTCTTTGGCCATAAAGCAAGGCTGAGTGTAGAATGTGGGTTAGGGGTACTCCCAGGCCTTCATATTCTTACCTACATTCAATTTCCCATTATTTCCTGATCATTGCTGTCACTGTCACAGAAGTCACCTGGTGACCCTGACAATTCAACAGACTTTATTCAGGAACCCACAGTATTTAAACTCTGCATTTGGTTTTGGCAAACGTTTTTTGTAGACATTTATCACAAGCAGAGAAAGTCCCTGGGTCTATGCCTTGAGCTAAAATATAGAGATTTGAGCTTGTCATTTACTTCTTAAAGCTGTCCAATCTCATTAGAAGTAGGCATCTCACCCTAGTGTCTTTAAATTCTTCATGTCATTCACACTATTCAATAGCAGTGACAATTTGATCCCCTAAATCCTTCTTTTCAATGGACACTTCATTAAAGATCACCACAGAAAAAAAATTATTTAGCTATTTGTTATAGCTGACAGATTCCCATTCCTGAACTCTAACCAAATTTTCATTTTCTTTAATACCAGTTAGGGCAGATAACCAACACCAATTTCCCAAGTGACTGTCTTCTGACAGAAGTTCCTGTACCAGTCTGGGTTCATAGTTGCCGACAGTAGAAACCGACTCTGGTTAACTTAAACAGAAAACAACTTTGTTGGGAAGACATGGGATACTTGATAGAAGTAACAACAACAACAACAAAGAAAACCCTGAGAATTAGGTTGGAAATAAAAAGGAAACTAGTCAGCTGTTATGGACTGAATTGTGTTCCCCAAAAATTCGTATATTGAAACCCTAACCCCCATTATAACTTTATTTTGAGATAGGGCTTTTAGGAGGTAATTAGGTTAAATGAAGTCATAAAGGTGGGACCCTAATCCAATAGGATTGGTGGCTTTATAAGAAGAGAGGGGGAGAGACCTCTTTTTTCCTTCATGTGAAGTTACCAAAGAAAGGCCATGTGAGCACACAGCAAGAAGGCAGCTGTCAGCGAGCCAGGAAGAGAGCCCTCATCAGGATTGAATTGACTGACACCTTGATCTTGGACTTCCCAGCTTCCAGAACTGTGAGAAAATAAATTTCTGTTGTTTAAGCCACTTAGCCTATGGTGTTTTGTTACGGCAGCCTGGGCAGACTAAGACAGAAGCTAATACATCAAGATCATATCACCAAACCTGCCTGGTTAGAAGATCTGAGCCTCCTGGTGTTCCTGTCCCTGGATATTCACTGTTATGTCCAGGATTTGAGCTCTGTAGTCACTGCTACCTTCCCTTTGACAGTGCTTCCTCAAGATTTAAAGAGCTGTATGGAAGTCCATTAGCTAGGCCTAGGTTAGCTGTGAGGGGCAAGGCAAAGAAATAACTCCTCCAGTTCAGCTTCCATAATGTTTGGGGAGGCTCTGACTCAACTTTGATCTATTTTGGTATACTCCCTTCCAAAAAAGGGTGTTTGGGGGCTAAGTAGCCAAAAAAACATATTGAAAAAATGCCCACTTTGGGGTAAGAAGAAAAAAGGGGAGGTAAAGAGAAAAATAATATTTATTATGTGTCCAGAACATTCATATATGTTATTGCACTTGTAGTGTTGCCACAGAATTTACTCACCTTATAAATCAGAGGTGCAGAGAGAATGCAGCTCCTTTACTTTATCTGCGGCTGTCTATAATACTACTTGTTGACAGGGGAAAAATATATAAAATAAACAAACTCAGTCCACTCTCTTATTTTAAACAGTCTCTGTTAGTATGTTCCGTTAATTAATCTTGGGTGGAAATGTTCAAACTCTCATAGCCTCACTTGCATCTGCATCTCTTTTTAAGATCATGGCCAAGTATAGAGGGGAGAGAGGTGAGTTGCACAGGATCCCATGGCCTTGGTGAAGACTGGGAGGATGAAAGGGACTCTAGCCTTGTGCCAGTCCTTGCAGCATGCTGACTGATATCTGCTGCTCTGTGAGGCAGTGTCCTTTGTGCCCCCGGGCATTGGTACCCTGTGCTACAGTGTGTAGCTAGTGAAGTTGTGATCTGTTCTTTTGGCTTAGCTTGGCAATGTTCCTAGGGAGAATTGACCATCTCTCTCTTGATGATTTGGTCTCCACTCAGCTTTCACTGTCTGCACACCTTGACTCAGTGCCCTGCCTTTTTCCGGCCCCTGGCCTAGAAGTTCAGCCTCAGCCCATACCAGGTCTTTATCCATCACAGCAGAGCTCTTGACAAGCTATTTATTTTTAATTTTATTTATTTCTTTTTCTCTTTTTTTATTTCAAAATATAAAGGAGGTACAAATGTTTTTGTTACATGGATACCTTTTATAATGCTTAAGTTGGGGCTTTTTTAGTGTACCCATCACCCGAATAGTCTTCATTGTACTAGACAGGTAGGTTTTTATCTCTTCCCTCCTTCCCTACTTCTTGATTTCCTATGATCTTTACACCTCTTTCAGACCTGACTCTTAATTCAGTGTCCAGGCCTCAGAAGACTTGAGGGAGGCGCTCACCAGTTCTCTCTGTCTTATCATGCCAGCCACCCCTAGTGAGGCTTGGCTGCCTGCGGAGAATGGGACTGGTTGTATAATGGTCTCCTTTCAGATTTCCAAACAAGGAGTGTGGTTTAACAGCCCTGAGCTCATTTCTCTTCTCAGTTTATTTAACACTCTTAATATTTCTCCCCAGAAAGTGGAAATCCAGTTATATCTGAAGTATTTTCTCTTCTTCTTCTCCCTAAGTTCTCCTATGTGGAAATAAACTTCCCTGTTTAACTTCCTCCATTTTGTGTCTTCATTCTATCATGCAGTTTCAAGGTTTTATTGTTCTGGACAGAAGGAGTGATCTTTATAGTTATTGGTATTTTAAAGAGTAAGGGAAAGGAATCTGGACTATCCTTTCTTCCTCAATGAAACTTAGTTCTCAAATTACAGTGGGGTTATAAAATCCAATTTTTTGAGAAGGGAACTGAATCTTACCTTAGCTATTCTGTTTTCATTCTTCCATATCAAATTTTAATCTTTCTACTGGCAAATAAATGCCCTAGGAAAACTGTGTAATGAAGATCACTACATTCAGAAAGACAGAAAAGCCTATTAAAATTTTCAAATATAACTTTCATTACACACCAAAATAAAGAGAATGATATTTCTGTTCATCTTGCTTGATCAACGACAGAGTCAAGAAATACCAGGACTAAATAATAGTACAGGATATAACAAACCTTTTGTTCCCTGAAGAATAACAATTGATATGTTGACTAACTCAAGAAGCATATAAAGTTTCCACTTCCAGCATGGCAATGTCAGATGTTCCATGGGTCTTCTTCCCAATAAGACTGGTATAAATTATTTTTTAAAAAACTGAAACTATTTAAAGCTTCTGGAAATGGTTCTAAGAGCACACATTTATTTAAGAAAATTTACTAAAACTTGATAAGAACAGGAAAATTCTGTGTTGTTTGAATCACAATCTGCTCCCTTCATTCCCACTCCCAGTTCAGCTTTAAGGAAATTCCACTTCAAGTGGGTGCAGCAAAGAAAACAAGGCTAACTTTCCCTCTGTCTCCCAGTTGGAGGGCTGTCATATCTTTCTTGGAAAGGCAGTACATTAGTATTTCTCATTCTTCCCCCAGCTTTTGAAGAGGATAAGTTCCAGGAAAGTGTGGCTGCAAGGTGGGACCTCTCTTCTTCAGCCCAGCCCTGACTTGTGGGATGGAGGCTTTACCTTGGGTTCAACATGCTAAAAATTTTGAGCCCCAATTGCCTTGACCTCTGCTCATATGTAAAGCAGAGTTTCCATGCTAGGAGAGGCAAGCTGAGTAGACCAGAAACTATAGCAGCATCCCACTCTTCCACACACACCCAGCTCCTAAAGCGAAGGTTTCACTCAGAGAGATGTGTGTCATTTGTCTCCTCTCCCAGTTCCAGAGTCTTGGTGCAAAAATTTTGACCAGGAAGAGAAACAGGCCATAAAACAGAGAGCGCAGAATCTCTTCCAAAAGGAGCTGGATTTATTTGCAACAGAGCATGGGAATGTTTAAGCCTAAGGGCATCCTCAAAATTATCATGATTATGGTGCAAAGCAATTAAGATGAGACTGGTAGATGTGTTAGACACTTCAGCTAAAACATACATCAGTTAGTTTACCAGACAGAACCAGGGAAACAGACTGCAAAGAAGAGCCCTCCTGGGATCACAACATATCTCGAAAATTGATCTCAAAAACTATACCTGTAAATGAGCCTGAATTTAATGGTATCAATCTGTGGTGAAACTGTGACCTAGGACTTTGTTGAAAACTATAGGGCAACAATTGTGAAACTCAGCAGAAGCAATTAGTGGAACTTAACAGTTGGTATGATCAGGCAAAGTGCCTGTTAAAGGGACTGCAAAAACGTGTTATCCCAGATTGACTGTGCACATGCCCAAACCTGTGCCCTTTGAGGATCAATATCAGCTGCTTCACACTATGAGGGGAGAGGGGAGAACAGACTTCACCAAAACAATCCAACCAACCAATAATCCAACCAAACACTAAACAAATAAACAAGCAAATAACAATAACAAACATGGTGGGAGGACTAGTACCCATATCTGCTACAATATAATATATCATCTAAGTTAGTTTCCAAAAAACAAATTATGAGGCAAAGAAACCAGAAAGTCTGACCCCTACAAAAGGGGAAAAGCAGGCAACAGAAACTACCTGTGAGAGCAATCAAATGGATTTAGCAAGACTTCAAAGTTATGTGTGTGTGTATGTATGTGTGTGTTTGTGTGTATTTTTTCAAAAGACTAAAGGAAACTGTGCTTTAAAAAGTAAATGAAGACATGATTACTATATCCCATCAAATAGATAATATCAACAGAGCTAGAATTTTTTTTAATTCTGTAAATTCTGGAGTTTGATGTAAAAACTGAAGTGAAAAATTCATTAGAAGGGCATAACAGAACATTGAACTGGTGGAAGAAAAAAATTAACAGACTTAAAGACAGATTGATAGGGAATACATAGTCTGAAGATCAGAGACAAAACAGAATGAAGAAAAATTAAGAGATCCTTAGAGAAATGTGGGATACCATTAAGCAAATCAGGCTGCATGTAATGGGAGTGCCAGAAGGATAGGTATGAGAGAAAGGAGTAGAAAAAATATTCAAATAAATAATGGATAAAAACTTCTCAAATTTGATGAAAAACTTTAATTTATAAACCCAAGAGGCTCAATAAGCTCCAAGTAGAATAAATGCAAAGAGTTCCCCAGACATATCATAGTATAAATGCTGAAAGCCAAAGACAAGGAAACTATCCTGAATTCAGCAAAAGAAAATGAATTTTCACTTACAAGGGAACTTCAATAAGAGGAACAGCTGATTTCTCATCAAAAACAATGGTGACTAGAAGACAATGAGATGATATATTTCAAGTGCTCAAAGAAAAAGAAAAAACTGTCAACTAAGAATCATGACTTAGCAAAGCTATCTAAAATTGAAGATAAAATAAAGACATTCCCAGATCAACAATCCCTGGGATAATTTGTAGCTACAGACCCACCTCACAAGAAATACTACCTGAAGTTCTTCATGATGAAAGCAAGTGACCCCAGACAGTAATTCAAATCCACAGGGAAAAGTGAAGAGCACAAGTAGACGTAGTTATGTAACTATGAAAGACCATATAGCCGTGTATTTCTTTTTTTTCTTTTCCTTCTCTTAACTGATTCAAATTGCAGTGGTATAAAACACTATGCCTATAATTGTATTATTGGGCCTATAACATATAGAAATGTAATGTATTTGCTAATGACTGCACAAAAAGGTTGGTGAAAGAAAAGTTGCATTTGGGCTAAAGAAATGACTCCAAATGGTAATTTGAATCCACAGGAACAAATGAACAGAACCAGAAATAAGAAATATGAAGACTAAATAACAAAAGCTATAAGTACATAAGTGTTCTCCTTTTTTTCCTCTCAGTATTTTTAAAATACATAAAACTATATAATTATTATAAATGCATTTTTGAGTTTATAACATAGATATATTATGTCTAATAATAATAGCATAAAAGAGGAGAAAAGAAATCAAGCTCTATGGGTATAACATTTCTATAGTTCATTGGAATTAAGTTAATACAAATCTGAAGCAGACTCACATCAGTTAAAATATATATGGTAATCCATAAAGCAGCCATTAAGGTAATAACTCAAAATAATAGTGCAAAAATCATTTAAAAACTAAAATCTTACAGTAGAAAAATTCGCTTAGTATAAAGATAGCAATAGAAGAAGAACAGAGGAACAAAAAAGTCCCTAGACACACAGAAAACAAAAATAAAATGGCAAACTTAAATCCAACCATAGTATATTAGTGAGTGGTAGAATAGGTATCAGAGTGGGCACCTTGATGAAACCAGACTGTTAGAGATGAATCCGCAGGGGTCCCAGCTGTAGAAGATACAAATAAGACTGGGCAAGTGAGTGTGAGGGGGAATATGGTAGCAGGACAGGCAAGCAAATTATAACCAGAAGAAATAATGCAGTGGCCTAGAAAGACATGTCTGGGAGTGGAATATAGTACTAGGAGAATAATGTAGTTTTCAGTAGAAAAAAGTACTGGGAAAGCAGTGGGAAAAAAATGAGGAAAATCCTACAGTGGCAGAAAATATGGCATGTGGAGGCACCATGGTATGAAGAACCTCTGATGGTAGGTGATAATTTTTTTAAATGACTGCATGAGGTTATCCCAGATAGAAATATATCTTGAGGGTCAATTGAAATATATTGGCAGTGACCATCTAGATTACTGTGTTGAGAAGGATTCTGAGGCTTCATTCCACCTCATCTCAGTTAAAGATGTCTTCCATGAGCATGAGCTGGGAAGCAAGCATCCCTTTTATTAGGAAACACTGGTTTAATCATCTCTAAGGAGATGTGGCAATGAGAATCTCAGAGTTTGCATCATTTATATTTTGTTATAGCTAGACTAGGGAATAACTCTTTGGGGTACTTTGTTATTTAAAGAAATTACCTAATCTTCATTTATTTTTGGTGATTTTCTATAGTTTACAGTAACTGGCATTAAAACTCTTAAATGAAAAAAAACTCTTAAATGAAAAACGAGTCTTATATTTTGGGGCTATTAAACAAGTGAAGAAGAAATAATTTGGGGGAAGAGGAACTGCAAAAGTAAAGTAAGTGATGACAATCAAAAATAGAAAGAGAGGTGTGTTTAGCTCTTGTGTCATAAAACAAGAAAGAAAATTGTAATAGATAATTGGTCAACAACATGGAAATGGGGGTAGGTGAGCTGTGGCGTGGCCTTCATCCATTTTAGACTGTCAAGGGTTTAAACCTCAACAATCTAGTCCAAGGCACTGGAAATTCAACCATATGACCTAGACTTCTTGTGGAGTGGGGGGCTGGCGTACCCTAAGGCAGGAATGCCTACTTTCCCTTCTTCTGGTTTCCAGGAAGAAAGATCTTTCCTCAAAACTTCCGACTCTCGCGCCTTTGTTTTCGCTCCTAATAGAGATAGAATTGTAGGAAGTTTAGTGGACAATAATTACTGGCCAGTGTTTCTTGATTGGATGTAACTAATTTATCGGTAGTTAAAAGCACTGGGAATTTGGTGTCTTTATACTAACGCCCTCCTCAGACCAGTTAGAGGTTAGTGTTTGCTCTGCCATAAGTGAGAGCCATTCCAGGATCTAGAATCTGGGGGAAAGAAGCAGCAAGTCCAGTTTTGCTTTCACAATAACTAATTGTTAGCCTATCCCTTATTAGTAGGAATGATCATAGTTTGGCCTTTATTTGTTTTATTCTTGATCTTATTTCTCAATTAATTCAGATCTTGGATAGGAGAAAGTGGTACTATTATTTGACCCTTTAAAACCCCCACATCTTGGTAGGTAGCGTGGAAATTTAACCCAATCCTCCCACATGGTAAGAAAGAATTCCACCAACTGAACACACTTCCTGTCCACATTAGATATTTCTTTCAATGCAAAGATCAGTGAGTAGAATACTCCTGGCCTCCTACCACTTCTTCACTCACTCCACCCTAGCCCCAGCCTCCACCCCCAGAGGAAGTACAAAGGTTTATCTGATTGGTAGGCTTAGAAAAATAAGCTGAGCAATACTAGGCCATCTCCAATCTTTTCCTGAGGGAGCCAGCATACCTGTAGGGGGTACAAGTTACCTTCTCCTCCTTTGTGGCATGAGTCATACTCATGTCACATGCAAGAGGAAAGACCTGTTAAGTCCAGCCTTACCTGTGAGTGGGTATATATATCTGCTTATTTCAATAAATCAATTAGTACATCCATTTGGCTTTCTCAGTAAGCTTCATTCTCACTCATTCTTTACCAATAAAGGAAGTGTTTTTTTGGCCTCCCTCCATATTTATCTTTGTCTTCTTTCTCATATGGGTGCTATTTATGTGGTCCTCTTAAGGATCTCAACAAATATTAGGAAAATCATGGCAAGATAGCAGTCTTGACGAAATCAAAGAATTGAAAGTAGTATTTTAATATTAATGACCTGAGGTAGTCAGACAAAAAAAGAGTAATTTAGGCTGAGGGGAGAGGTTTACATTCTAGTAACAAAGAAAGAACCTATTTATAGAAGTGGATTGTAAGGTCAGAGTGGAACCAGTAATAAAATCACCTTCATGCTGAGCCCTGAAATCCTTTCAATTCTCTGTAAATATATGTCAATGCTGGGCCTGCGTATGGAGGGACCAACTGTGCAAATTAGGAAGTGGTTTGGGAGGGCAGGGAGCCAGGAAGCTTGTTGTACTTGATGACTTTTTTAAAAAGAAAAAATCAAATGCAAATAAAAACCTGATCAGTATTATCATAGGCTGCGGCCCCCAAACCCTGGACCGTGGACCGGTACCTGTCCTTGGCCTGTTAGGGACCGGGCTGCAGAGCTCCACCGTCCCACCTCCCACCGCTGGTCCGTGGAAAAATTGTCTTCCATGAAACTTAGCAACAGGGGGACCACACAGCAGGAGGTGAGTGGCCGGCCAGCGGGTGAAGCTTCATCTGTATTTACAGCTGCTCCCCATCATTCACATCACTGCCTGAGCTCCACCTCCCCCGCCACCTCTGTCCATGGAAAAATTGTCTTTCATGAAACCAGTCCCTGGTGCCAAAAAGGTTGGGCACAAATAAGATTTTCTGTAAAATTATCAGCACAGGATTCTAGTTTTGATAACGACTCAGGCGATTCTGTTACAGGAAAACATGTCTGACTGAAAAGCTTTTCTAATCTTAAGTAAGGTAGTTTTGGACTATAGGGGAACAACTGATCTCTTTCAACAGCCCAAAACTTTTAGTGTGACATTTGTTTCCTAGTGGTCAATAGAGCAAGTGGCCATTTTCACTGTGAGTGTGGCCGACTGAAGGCTCAGGCTAATATATTTTTCTTGTAATAGGAAATAAGATTGAGCTGATGGCTCAAAGAATGTGAAAACAACCTTTAATTCTCTCTACCTGATCATTCTTTAGTGTCATTTGGCAGCCCCTGGCAGCTCACTCACATTTCCCCATTAAGTAAGCAGTCTGGGTCAAGCATACGGTCACACATGAAATAGTGCTCTGGATAATATTAGTCCAAGGTAAGAAGCAAAATATGATGAAACGTGTATGAGTTCGTGATTTATTAACTGTTCACAAGGGGTGGGATTTGCTCTGTGCATTGCTACTCCCAAAGTTCCCATTCGTCCCATATCTGCTCCGGCTGAGGACACCATATTCACATGTATTTCTCTGTCTTCAGCAGGACCGTTTAAAACTTCCTTCCACTCCTGTTCCCTCCACTATGGCCTCTACTTCCAAAACCATCTTCCTCCTCTGGAACAGCCACTTCCATTTGTTTAGGCATCACAAATTTCATATCTCCTGTCAACCTTTTTGTTAAGAGGATATTGTGAAGATAAAATGAGAGAATGCCTGGGAAATGCCTTTCCTTAAACTATTATTTCAGTCATGGATACTGTTTTGCTGCTGGAGGACTCAGGAAAGACATATATATACCAATTTTCCCATCATAAAATGGATCAAAGCAACATTCTTGCCAAAACTGGGGTTTTTTTTAGTAATGATGAGCTTTGGGATGTGTCTATTTCCTCTTCAGGAAGAGAGGCCAAAAAGATATACCATATTTCTTAAAGTACCTGGATAGAGAGTTTGAGCAGCTGTTTCCTTCTCTCCATAGTTCATGCACAGTGGTAACCTTGGCTGAGTCATCCAGCAGAACTAAATAGTGTCCCCGTCATCTTCAGGTGTTCGGAACAAGCAGTGATTTTGGCTGCTATAGGGATCCCTGGGTGGGCTAGCAGTGATGCATCTTCCAGGAACCATTACTAGAAGTGTCAGTCTAGGTAAATTCATGTTCATCTGGGACCATTTTCTCTTACTTTGTTTTAATTTAACCCAGATCTTGAGATCCAAGTGTTATGTTGAGCATTAGTTTAGTGAGGTATGGTGAAATTTGAAGAGGTGAGAAAAAATTTTCCTTTCCACCCTTGCAGAGACAACACACTGAGGAAATAGTACTCCTTCCCCGCCACCTCCTATTTAGGTAATCCTTGGCTTGGCGTATTTGGGTAGGAAAATGAAAGGTTTGCCTACATAGTTGAAATCTCTCGTCACATTATATCATCTGAAGCCTATTTGTACATTGGGATCATTTTATTTGGTTTTGGTTAGGCATAAAAGTGTTCTGTGGTCTCCTCTTTTTTCAAGGCCTTCTGGCTTTTGGAAAATTGAGTGATTTCATCCCTGTCCGGGTTTCCTAGTGAAATCTTGTATTTTTACTCAAATTACTTGATCAATTAGTTATGTCAGCTGCCCAAAATGTGCCTTTTTATTAATAGCACCTTTTATCAACTCATTGGAATTAGAAATTGCAACCATGGTCTGAGGCCGGTAACATCTTGCAATAATTTTTAAATATTACTTTTAAAAAAGGCCTCACAATTGCTCATTCGTGAACTTTTTGGATGTGTCCCTGTGTGAGAAATTGCATTTGTATTATTATTAGTTCTGACAAACTGGATTAGATCTTGGCTATTGTTAAGTGGTTCTATCTGCCCTCAAATCTACTGAGAGACACAGCATTTTTAATGAATTTAATTAAAACTGCATGTGGTTTATAGAGTTGCCTCCAGTCAGTATGCCATTCTTCTTGACTGAATGGAGTTCCTACTAATGTGTAATGATGTTTTATATGAGAGATGTTTGAAACTCCTTCGTAGTAGCCCCAAGGTAGTTTCCGTGGAATGATGTGGTGGTGAAATATTAAAATTCTAAAAAACCTTTTATACTTAAGTGAGTCATGTTTACACTGACTAATGTATGCATAAATGTGTTAAATATGTTTGTTGAAGCTGTTTGAGACATGGATTGTATTTCAACACCAGCAATATGTTGGCAGTGAAAGATTTTTGAGAAATTCAAATCTGGCAGCAGTTTGGAAGATCTGGTATATATGTTATTCTTTGAAGTATGAAAAAAAAATAGACCATTATGGAATTTCCTCTTAAAATTTAGTTCATTTGGTCAACTAATTTCAATGGTTCTCCCCTAACACATAAGAATTATACATAAAGACGATTCTCAGCATCAATTTAAAACAGTCTTGGAAGATATCAATGATAGAACTTTATGGTTTTTTTTTTCAAATGAAGATATCTGTTGCATTTTTAAAATATTTTAAAAGAATGAATTATTCAGTAAAACTTTATAGAGAGCGTTGATGAAGCCCTTTGACTGAATAGACTCAAATTCTGATTCTGGAAATTGATCTTTGATGATAATGATAGGAAAACAGCAGGGAAGTAACCCTTATCTTGACTTATTTTTCCTCCACATTCAGTCTTTTTCAGTGATAAAAACCCTGCTGAGGAATGCAATATTTTATATCATCTGTATTAGTACATAATAAAATGTCTAGCAATGTTGTAGGCCCCAGTAGGGCACGTTAAAGACGCGGTTTGGTGGAAGGCAGCAAGCTTCAGGTAAACACGCAGCACAAGTGGGGCAGAATTGCCAAGACCAGGAAACTCACTGGTAAGAGAGAGGACCTCAGATGGAAGGAGTACAGTGAGCAAGGAAGGGAACAATGAACTTCTCATGGGAAGACAGCTGAAATAAAGGAAGGTCATGGGACTCTGAGGCTGTGGTTTCTTGAGAGGAAGTCAATGAAATAAACAACAAGCATCAACAATGAAGAGAAGTTAAAAGGATACCAGAAGCAGAAACAGCTTACAGGCTACATACACAGCAGAATTCTCTGTTACTTCTCTGAGACCTCAGTAAAGGGTTATCTACCTCATAGGATTATAGTGAGGATCAAATGCAGTCAACATAAAAAAAAATTTCATGTAAGATGTTTAGTATAATACATGGTACATTACAAGTGCTCATAAATTTTAACTTAAAAATTACCATTTGCACGTATTCTAACTAGGTGTCTTAATGTTTCCATAAAAGATTCCGTATGTTGATTCAAAAGGACCAAATATCCTTTCACTTCTAGAAACCCTGTCTTTTCTCCAGATCTGAATGAAATGTCATTTTGGAATTCTTATTGTGAGATATGCACCTGATCTTAGCTTCTTAAAACTGAGCTACTTTTAGGTAGTGATAGCTCTTCCAAAAATGTCATTGATATGAAGGAAGACTTTAAAAAAAACCCACAGCATTTTTATTCCTTGCACAACATTTTGGGAGATGAAGAATCTCTCTGAAGAAAAAATAAGCTATCAAAGTTTCCATTACGAATGAATCCTACTTTTAATATTTGGGTGACACTATTTAATAATAGCTTTAGCAGCTACCCTTTCTTGAGCCATATTACTTGCCTAGTACAACATACTATCAACATATTTCTTCTACCATCCTGATTCCTATGCTAGACAGATTGGATTATTCTACATTTTATAAAGAAACTAAGACTCAGTGAATTTAACTTGCTAGAGAATAGCTGAGCCAAGATTCAGACCCAGTGCTTCCTAACTTTAAGCGTCCTCCCATGATACTGTTCTGCCCCAAACCAGACAGCCAGTCTCCTTTAAAAGACAATGTTTTCTCGAAGTATTTTGACATTCGTGAATTGGCCAACTGTGACCAAGGATCTGACCATGCAAACCCTTACCAAGGAGACAAAGTGGGAAAAAAGTTGAGGAAATTCCAGATAATGGAGACACAATAGCTAAAAGGTGCTTCAGTTTTATTTGAAGAACACATGAAAGGGGCAGCAATAACCACAGAGACCAAGTGGGTAACATGCCTGTTAGGAGTGATGGTATTCTGTTTCCATGATAACAAGACGTGGCGGAGAGAGTCAATGTCTCAGATCTATTTACTCAATCTGTGTATGTTTAATGTATATGTCAGGGCAGCTTTCTACAAAGAATAATTTAAAAAGACAGCTCTGATCATCTTGCTCCTGTCTAAAAACTTTCTGGGACTTCTGGCTAACTGCAGAATTCTTTGCATGTGTGGGAGACCCTCCAGGGTGTAGCACTCACCTCCTCAGCCAGTCTCATCTCCCATGCTCCACAAGTCAGTCTCCATGCTCTGGTCCAGTGGTTCTCAGTCCTGGCTGCATGTTAGAATCATGTAGGGAGCTTTAAAAATATACAAGATGTCTGGGCTTCACCCCCAGGAATTTTGATTTAATTGGTCTGGGGTAGGGTCTTAAAATCTCTCCAGGTAATTAGAATGCACAGCCAGGATGGAGGGTCACTGCTCTAATCAAAGGAGATTCTAAGAACTACTTCATTCTCCTAACTCTGTACTGTGTGCTAAGGCTCTTCCTTTCTCCTGAAATACCTTCTCTCACTCCTTCTATTTCACCTCCTCTGGACAACTGTACCTTTTAAAGTCTTCCCATCTTGTAAAAGCCCTTCTCCAGTGCCTTGAAGGTTCCTTACTCCACCCTCTCCCCTTCGTTGAAGTAGTATCTCTCTCATTTAAACTCTCACAAAACGTGTTTTTACCCCTATTTATAGTATCTACATCTCTTATCACCGCCTTCTGTCATCCTTCCCTAGGAGCAGAAACTAGGTTTTGCTGATTTCTTTATATGCTAAAGGCTCAATAAAAATTTAAATACATATATTTCAAATGTTGCAAAAAATCTTTACACAGATCTTTGGAGAAAAGAGTTAATATCCTCCATTTCTGATGATGTTTGAATCAAGTTCAATACTGGGTCTAAGGCCTATCCGTAACAATGAACATGCTTATTTTAGGGTCTGCACACCCCCTGATATTGTATTTAGAATGGTCCATAGGCCTCGGTGCATTATTCTCAGGGGATGTTCCATAACTTAATCAGATTCTTACAGTTACCCATCTGTGATCTAATAACATATTAAAAGCTACTGTCCTACAATATGAATCTCTAGAGCTCAGCATTCAACGTGACAGTGGCCTTGACTTAACCCTGGTTGCTGGTCACTAGCCTTCCATTTCTCTCTCTGCCATGTTGCAGTAGCTTTAGAACTACTCGCTTCCTTTTTAGGTTGAATGTCTTTATGAAAATATTATTATTCTAAAGACTAATCAAGCATAACATCATTTGGATGTTAAAATATTTTTAAATGAAAAATAAAATTAGAATAAAAGTATTTTTGTTATTGGCTCAGAAAAGGTGGAATTCCCAGCTTGATTAGTTGATAAATGTATAGTGGCTGGCTGCCATTGTCCTCCATAGAGAAAAATGCTCGCACACACGTGTGTGTGTTTGTGTGTGTGTGTGTGTGTGTGTGTGTTGTGTGTTTTGTATAAGTGTTTTACCAAAATGTAATTTTTCTTATACAAAAAATTTCCAAAGATCCAGTTGTCTGCAAAAGGAGTAAAATTCACTTCGGCAGGCCACCTCTGAGTTTCTTATGTTTCATTATTTGCTGCTGAAATATTTGGGACTAAAACAACAACAATCAAAACATGACTTAGTAGCTGTTATAAGTAATCTTTCTATTTCTGGGTACAAAATAGCCAGAAAAGCGTCTGTCTTCTCAATTGAACTGATTTGTAATTCTAGAATGTAAGAGGAAAAAACTGGAAGGACCTCCACTTAAATCTGCAATTTTGGTAATTCCGCAGTAATGTGACGCAAGGCATTTTGATCAGTGCCCAGTTCAGCATGGAAGATCTCCTTTCAAGGAATGAGAAATGCTTGGGAGAAGTTGTTGGAGGGAGCTGCAATTGGGGTTTGACCTGAATAAATTGAAATATAACGTGGGAGACAATGCCTAGTGAGCTTAGTAGAAAGTAGCAAGCTAAAGATATGGGTTAACTATGTTTATATGTATGGATATATAATTCAAAATAAATGCCAAGTGCAAACATCAGACTTAATTAAGTGACATACTGATATGCCTTCTTGTGAAAAAAAGACTACCATTAAAATTCAGAATTTTCAAATATAAAAATTAGAAGGTTATTATTCACATTTTGAAAATGACTCTTTGCCTTGAGAAAGAATCTACCTCAGTTTTCCACTCAAAATACACTTATATAATAGTATGTTAAAAATACATTTGGCTAATTCCAGAGGTTCTCAGACTTTAGCGTGGGTATGTTAAAACATAGGTTGCTCAGCCTCCACCCTTGAAATTTCTGACTCTGAAGGTTTGGGGTGAGTCCCCAAAATTGCATTTCTATCAAGTTTTCTAGTGAAGTTAATGCTGCTGGTTGGGACACCACAGTTTGAGAATGGCTGGTTTATTAAAATTCTACCTGAACATAGCTTTTAGAAATAAATCTCTTTTGTAACAGAAAATAAATCTGCAAATGATTTTTTTCATGGGTGTTATGGGCTGAATAGTGTCTCTCCCAAAAGTTCATATGTTGAAGTCCTAACCCTCAGTACCTCAGATGTGACTGTATTTAAAGACAGAGTCTTTAAAGAGGTAATTAAGTTAAAATGATGTCATTAGAGTGGACCCTAATCCAATATATGAAATAGTGTCCTTGTAAAAAGAGGAAACTTGGACAAAGGCACACACAGAGGGAAGACCAAGTGAGGACACAGGGAGAAGGTGGCCGTCTACAGGCCAAGGAAAGAGGCGTCAGCAGACACCAACCCTGCTGACACCTTGACTTGGATTTCTAGCCACCAGACTGTGAAGAAATAAATTTCTGATGTTTAAGCCACCCAGTCTGTGGTACTCTGTTATGAGCCTAGCAAACTAATACAGATTGCGGGCTTCAAAAGGAAATAGCTATTTAGAAAGCTTATTCAACTGTTTTGCATTTGGTCTAAGAGTAGAAATCAAAACCAGTACTAAAGTAAGAGAAGCAAATAAGACAAATGTAGTCTTAACCTCTGCTTTCTGTCCACTTTTGCTTTTGTGGCTATTTCTGGATATCTGGGCTTGGAGGAGATATCTGAGCTTTTGTTTTAATAAGGGACAATCATGGTCTCTTAGGTTGGTTCAAAGTGTGGGAGAATGAGGGAGCTTTGTGGACAGGAGGAGACCATAGGAACAGAAGGAAGTATGTGGACTCAGGAGAATTTTTGTGTTCCTGGATATTCAATGTCTTTAAGAATGGTGTACCAAACATATAGGAGTTATAAATTTCAGGAAAGGAGGCATGATGCAGAGTGGGAGGGGAGAGTGTGTTCTGGTTGGCCTGCTCACTGTTTGTAGAATTTGGAGTTAAATGATTTCAGATTTCCACCCTCACTCCTCCTTTGGCCACATATCCAATTTCTTCACTCATTTATATGTCCTACCAGGGCTCTAGATGCCTTTCAGTGAGTGACCTCCAATTTCAAGTATTCTGTAGTGGTCGTAGGTTCTTATGTCATAAGTTCTTATTTCATAAGTTCTTATATATGTGGTTTTGTAACTGTTTTTATTATAATAATTTTCTCTTAGCAGTAATGGTGGAAATAATATTATCAATACAAATTCTATCTCACAGATGAAAAAAATGAAGAGGCCCAATAGCATTTTCATGAGTGAGTCAGAAGGCAAAATCCACAATCACTTGCTTTTATGTTCTTTAATCCAAATGGCAGGCTCTGTGTCCTCTTGAGAAAACTGCCACCTTTTTATTAGAAAGTGATAAATAAATTGGAAATTCTGCTATAAACTGTTTCCTCATAACCTTTCTTAAATTTGTCTCACTTTTTCTTAGATTCTTAATAACTCTTTATGTATTTTGGCACAGTGGACTTTGAAAAGGGAGGGCTAAAAGTAACTTCCTAGTTTTAGCTACTAAACAAAAGCATGTTTTGAAACTCTACATAACAGGCTAATTTCCAAAGAAATATACATTTATTCATCCTGAAGGGCTGTGATATTGAGGAATCAGAGGTAAAATTTGACCATTATGTGAAGATAATTTGAGAAATATAAATAAGGGAGTGCTCTGATTAGCACTTGCAGTATGGACTTAGGACTCAGTAATGTCTTGTTCATACATTTCTTGATTTTTTTACTTCTTTGGGTTTTTATAATCAGAGAATGGAAGGACAGGCTAACATATGGTGCCTATTTAGCAGAAATGCCAAAGATACCATATAAAAGGGACCCTTTGGGTGTTAAACAATTCGGTTTACAAATGTCTAGACCTTTTGTTTAAGAATCTAAAAATGACAAATATGAAACATCACTCCCAATAACTCCCTTAAAGTTCAAAGTAATAAGAAATGTTGCCTAGGCTTCATAGTCTTATAAATTGCTTGGCTGGGAACGTGTGCCTTGCCGCCATTTCTATCCAGGGTTCATCATATTGCTGGCACTCCGTGAATGTCAACTACCAAGTGTACAGATTTAGGTATCAAAGACTGCTGACGATGCATATCCTAGAGATCTAGGAAATACTGAGAAATAACCCAGGCAGACTCAAAAGATTTGTTTCTTTGAGCTGCCAAAGCTAGTAATGTAAGTGGAAAATATAGTTAATATAGACAGATGTCAAACAAAGCCAAGTAGAAAGAACAGGAAACAAAAATATTAAATGAAACAGCAATGTGCTGACTGGGTTGGGGCTTGGAGAATTGGGTTTAAAATCTCTTGAAGCACTCTGCCCTGTGAGAGATTGAAACAAAGATTTTGCAATAATGTGAAAATCTATTTGGTTCTTCAGTGGGTAACCCTTTCCCAAACAATATAGAATTTCTGATGAAGCCTGGGGTTTTGTCCTCTGCTATTACTTATGAAGAAATTTGCTAACTATTTAATATGTTGGTATTATACTACTACTATGTGATATTGTAAATATCTACCCCTCCCTTATCTATCCACACCCAACATCCTTAAAGATCCAAGATTATTAGCTATTTTAGTCCATCTGGACTGCTGAAACAAAACACCATAAACTGGGTGGATTATAAACAACAGAAATTTATTTTTTACAGTTCTGGAGGAATGATCAAGGTGCTGGTAGATTCAGTGTCTGGTGAAGGCCCACTTTCTAGGTTATAGAAGGTGACTTCTCATTGTATCTTCACATGTGTAGAAGGGACAAGAGATATCTCTGGGGTCTCTTTAATAAGAGCACTAATTCCTAATAATATCCCAAAGGACACACATCTAATATCATCACCTTGGGGGTTAGGATTTTGACATATGAATTTGGAGGGGATATAAACATTCAGTCCATTGCATTAGCACTGCAAGTGTAGGGTGCAAGGCTGTGTCTTCTTTCTAAACCTAGGTAGTGACCATTTCTTCAAAGATTCCTCTATTTAGTATAAGAGTCCTATCTTATGCCAGTTATTACCTGAGGTCTGAGCAAAAGCGGGACTGGCTGGCCCTGAAAAAGGACCCTAAGTTCAAGGTTAGCTTGAGAGAGAGGTGAGAGAAATCATCCTCTCCACCCTTATTTGGGCAGTTATTTGAGAGCAGAGCCAGCAAGCAGGAGGCACTCAGCCTTTAGTCTATGACGTCTTAGTGCTGGGCTGCTGCAGAGAAACTAGGACTGGCAATAGCTTGCTTACTATAGAGATAGCTGCTTTCTTAGGCAGTATCAGACACTGTATATAGTGGCTTCAGATGGGAGTAGAACATCCCTGTATCACCGTCTGCTAAAGTTTGCCCAGTGAAGAGTCCTGAGCCCTAAACCCTAAGCCAGTGGCATTTAGCTAGAAGGAAGGTGGTCTTCGTGGGAAATGTGCCAGGCTTGAGAGGGCCATACACATCATGGTAAAATATGAGACCAAAGGGCAAACTGGTGACAATTATTAACATCAACATTAATAATAAGTATAATTATGTTATTTAATGTTTTTTTATATATTTGCTACATATCAGGTGTTATACTGACTACTTTAAATTCAATGTTTCATTTAATCCTCTCAGCAACCTTATGAGTTAAGTACTATTATTCTTCCCAGTTTCAGATAAGATAGCTGACAAAAAGAGAACAAGAAATTTGCCTAACAGCTACTAAACATTTGCAACTAGCTTCACACATAGCTCCCATACTCTTTCCACTAACCCACGCTGCCTGTAAACAAACACAGTCAAGACTAGTGAGAAATCAGAAAGCAAGTTGCTTATTATTTCGTCTTATTGCAGTGTGTTGTGGGAAGCACACACGGCTGTAAAATATTATCTCTACCCCCCAGGAGCCTAGAATGTCAACCCGTGATCTTTCTCATCAATTCTGTTTATGTTTCATTTATCCTTCTATGAAAGCTAAAAAGTAAAATTTACTCTGTATCCAACTGAAGGGCTTATTTTCAAATTTCTAAAACCCAACATATGTCAAATGTTAGTAAATATTGCTAGACTTACTGGCTATGTTGGTATAACATACTGAGAACAGCGAAAATTACTCAGAAATTGGACTTTTAAATACTTGCTCGATGCCATTTCTTATAACTTAGGAGACCAACATGGAAAATCTGTCTCCCATTTATCAATGAAAGTTGATAAACTGGGACTTGATCAGCTAAAAGGGAAGAATATGCCAGGGTCCATGGAATTTTAGGCAAAAGGGAAGCCTTTAATTGGGTGAGGAAAAGTAGAATTTGAGTTATAACCTCTTCCCCAGGCCGTTTATGAGCACACGGTCATTAACATCCATCCCCAGGTTCCTAAGCAGGAAGCAGGAAAAGCAACAAACCAGAGAAAGTTCTCAGCCCCCTTTGAACTTTATAGAAAGGCACTTTATAAATCCTAGGAAAATGAATTTATGTTATAATTTGTCTAGAGAGACTTTGAGTTAAAATTCTTTTGAAAATAGAGCCTGTTTCATATACCATATAGAAATCACCTCTCTCCCTTCCCCACCAGCCAGAGTAGCCCATTGCGTGTTGACTTGTTCTCTGTTGATCATTGAGTTCTTTCAGACATCCTTTCCTGTGGACCTAGATTAAAGGTGTTAAGAGATATACCATAAAGAGAAAGATCCCATCCAATAGGAGGCCTAGAGGGCAGAAAAGACGAATCTAGCCCTTTATCATGAAGTGGAATGAGTAGTCATCCCTGAGTGTTGATGAAACAAGATTTTAATCAGCCGTGTATGGTCGCAACTTAATTGGCAGTCAGATCTGCTTTCTGTGCAGGGGAGTATATTTGTATGTGCTCATTTTTTTTAAGTGTGTTCCAAACCCTTAGAGTCGAGTTGATTTTTTTTTTGCAATAATGATATGCTTTCAGTAGTGTGTCATTTTCTTTACCCTTGTAGAGAGATAACATACAATTAGGGAGTGATGTCAGCCTGTAACATTTTGGTGTAAAATTTTGGTCACACCAAAATACCGGGCTCCTTAACAAAGCTGGCAGACACATCTTTTGGCAGCAGCTGCTCGCCATGTGATTTAAAACTTCCTGTCACTATAATTGATGTGTTTTTATTCTTTCCATTTCCTGAAGCCTGATCAGAATTAAAATTGCTGTTGGAATTTCCTGTCAAAGCAACTCGCTTATTCGCTGAGCTCTGCACTTTGATTGGACATTGCCTTCAGCAAGAGTCAGGTGGAGATTGCTGGGAATTATCCTCTCCACACAGGTTTGATGGCCACGCACAGCACATCTGCAAATACACACATTGTCCATCATATGGTAAACTTGTCCTAATGGAAACTCCACACGCAGAATGTTTAATGATTTGAGTATCAAACTTGGCCACCTGCTGGGGCCTCTGGGTTTTGTGTTAATTGAGGAACTCCCTCAGAGTTTTCAACTGACTGTCTCACCGTTGAATTTTGATCTCTATAGGAGAGTCTTGGAGCAAGACTCTGTTCTGTCCCTAGTTTAGATAACATGAGTAAAAATGTTTAATTTCCCCAAGCCCATTTCTCCACCCTTTCTGTGCCCCATATGCTATTTACATATAACATCTTGGGGGTGATTGGGTGTAAAGGATGAGTGGTTCTGAAATATGCCCCAGTAGGCCTTTCCTCCCGATGTGGGAACCGAGATAACTACAAAAATTCAGGTTGGGAGTAAAATAGTAGGCAGTGGAAGGATCTCAATTCTACTTTGTTATTGTTTTATTTAATTTGTATATCTGAAAGCAAAGTCCTTCTCTGTGCAAAGGAAAGAATCACTGACTTTCCGCAATCTATCTATTGCACAGAGGAATTATTTATTAATATTTATTTCTAGATTATGAGTTTGTCTTCTTTTAAAAATAACTGTTTTCAGATTTCAGCAGGTAAAAGAGAAAAACTTTTGTGTGCTTGAAGAAGAGGTTGATTAAATTCAATGCCCTGAACAATGAGGACTGTTTTCACTTATCTTTGATTAGACCCCAGGATTTTTTTTACAGGAATGAGAATCTCTTTATTAAAAAAGAAAAGCACAAAAACAAACTACCTTTTTTAAAACCATAACACAAAGTTCTATTAAAAAAATAGAGCTCTTCATTGAAAACTTAATCTGCATTTTTTATCTCTAAGTAAAGGTAGGCTTTTTAATATGAGATTTTCCAAACACTTTTAAAATACTGTTTCAATCTTTCAAGAATGTAAATTACATGAGTCCGCGATTTTGTTTTGTTCATTGCTTATCCCCACCACCATCTAGGTCAGTGCTTTGCAAATTATGGACACTCAATTAGTATTCGTTAAATGAATGAAGGAACCCTCCCTAGACTGGCAAAATGTCAAAGCAATGGGGAGGGGGCCATGTTATATCAGGAGACAGAAAGTCCCCAAGCATAGCAACCTTGCTGTGAATACGGGATCCCAGCCCTGTTTGTAAGTTAGAATCACCAGGGGAGCTTTAAAAATAAAAAATATAATTAAAAAATGAATGTCCAAATCCCTCCCTGGGCCATTAAATATGAATCTTCTGTTGGTCACTCTTGGGCTGAAATGATGTCAAGGTCAGAGGTCAGCTTCTCCTCAAACCAGACGCCCCAGGGTCATCCCACCCTGGACCACCAGGTCTGATGTGTTGGTCTCGCCAAGTCAGAATCATCCTGGACATTTTTGATTTATTAACTTGAAGCACACAATCAATTCTTGAAAAATGGAGATGGGGAAACAGCAGTTGGTGGGGAGAACAAAACCACTCCTTCAGACACGGTGTGGGAGGAACTAACAAACCACTTCAAAATCACAGGTAAGGATAACCTAACATGTGGAGTGTGTTAGAAACCGCCACTTCCCTTCAATGTTTCTGGCATGTTAGGTAGGATATTCAGAGCAGACGGAGGAAAAATTATATCAAAATTATATCAGAATTTTTTTCCCATTTTTTCCAGACCTTTAAGTTTTGAATATTTTATTTTTTACTATGAATATTCTCCAGGAATTTCTAACTCCTCATCATCATCTGATCTCTTTTCTACCTGTGTATCTCTTTTACCTTCTTATTCCCCAAAGCCCCTGATTCTAGAGCAGCCCACAGAAACAGGAGGTAAATAATATGCTTATTATCATGGTAGGCACTTGCCTGTATTATCCACACAAGGAGGTATCTGTTCCATGGAGCACATGAGTTTGCCCTGATGATGGTCTGGAAAGAGTCTGCATATGTGTTTTGCTGCCTTCTGTGACCACGGCTTGGGGAATTCATCTGCAGGGGGTGCTTGAGGCTCCATGGGTTGGGAGGCCCATCCTACTGCATTTTCAGCAGCCTCCATAGCCTGTGCTCAGCACGCCACTGGAAAGGAATCCTAGTTTTTGTTTTTCTTCAAATTTCCCTTCCCCTTTAATTCTTGTTTCCTTCTTATGACATTCTGCTGTTCTTTGCCACAAACCATTACAAAACAACCCATACAAGAATTTTGCCTCCTCCTTGGCTAGGGTAGAAGGCTCTTTGGAAACCACAAAGCCACATCTCCAGGGAACAGTAGCTTTATTAATATAATAATCACCATCATCATGGCCTGGTTACAATGCACACATTGCTTTAGAAAGAAAAATAAGGACAACCTGGGGTTTGCTGGAGAAGCTGCACTTGAGGTTAGATGTGTATAGTTAAATTTGGAGTCAAGCTGAGGTCATTGCCAAGGAGATTTGGAATTGGAAATCCAAATGGAAAATGGTTGCCCCATGGAACCTATCCACTCACCCTTAAAACTCATTTTGAATGATATAAGATAGGGAAAATACAAGGGTTTGATTCCATAACAGACTTAGGCTTTTCTTGATGTCTTGGCTTATTTGAAAAAGAAGTTCTATGGTATTTAATCTTTGCCATCTATCTTCCATTTCTCAAAGAAATCCTAGTAAAAATTGAATAAAAAATTTTACTGGAAGAAATGTACCATGTATCTTCCATGAGATTTTCATTCTAAATAACATATAAGGGATGTGTTGTACAATATCAAATAGTTTGTACTTCACTCCTTCCAAATAAGCTGAATATATTTAATGCAATTTTTCCCCATTTGAAATTGGAATAAAAAGAAAATATTAAATATTAAAGGAGTCTTTAATTTCCTTTTTGGTTATTTCTTGAATATAGAGGAGGGAGAAAAAAAAATAAAGTGTGACAAATAAACAAACCTGGCATGCTCTTTTTCAAGCAACCACATCAGCTTGGATGCAAATGACTTGAGACAAAGCAGCCCAACTAAGTGTGCTGGAGACTTTGGGAAAGGCAGACTGCTGACATGGCAGCCGTTACATTTCCAGCTGATTTTAGGCCTAGATAACTATCCCTTTCAGCCTAAATGATGCTCTGCAGTAATTGACCAGCGCCCAGCTGGGTTGGAGCACAGTTCTTTTGGAACCTGTTCAGACCAACTTTGACTGCCTGTGAGTGCTGGGCCAAGATCAGACTGGTTTCCTGGAGCTTGAGGTATAACACAGACAGTAGTGAAAGGGACAGAGTTCTCTGAATGCTTAATAGAATGTATCAGGGATATGTTTGCTATCTCTACCATATTAAAGAATAATTAATAACAAATGAATAAAAGCTATACTATAGCCTTCAAACTAAAGCAGAATATACACTAAACATCATTTCTAATTATCTGTAAGTTCAAGAGGTCATTTCTCTTTTTTATTTTAAGAATATCTTGTACTCATTCTCCCATCACCTCCCAACAATAGTTACTCTTGAACTGTTTTCAATACGTTGCCTTTTTAGGGCCCCAAATACTCTTTTTAATATAAAACTTGCTTTAATTGACCAAAAGTACAGTTTTCAAGATGTTTAATTCTCTGCAACAGCATTGCTTACTGATGCAAGCTGTGGAATCTGGAGGATGTGAACAGATGAATGAAGCCTAGCATGGTTAGATGAGCACTGCCATCTGCTTAAGGGTTGGCCAAAAACCTGAATAATTTGGACTAAATTGAATATATACTAGAAATCATTATTTTACAGAGTTGGCCTCAATCAAGAACAAGAACTGATTTCCCTGGTGAGGCTAAACATTTAGGAGAATGAGAAGTAAGATCCCAAACTGATCCTCTAGCTTTAGTGAACCAGTACATAAGATGATCCCAGGTTTCCTGAATCCACATGAGCTGCCAGTGGGTTGCTTAGAATAAGCAGTGCAATCTTTCGCTTCTTTAGCTGCTTCCTGCTGTCGTGGTATTTAAGAGTGACTCTAAAGTGACCAAAGAAAGTAAATGAAATTCGGGTGGCTGTCTTGTTCCTTTCCCCAAGAATAACTGTGTATATGAGCCCAGGAGATAATTGCAAGCTGACTTCTTGTTCTCCAACAGGATATTTTTTTCTGCTGTTGAGCCGCACTGAAATGGTTAGCATGTAGAAAAATACATGGAATATTAAACTAAAATATGTCTGTCTAGGGATCCATTTAGTTCCCTCCAAATAGTTCCTTTCTTTGTGAATGCCAGTATGTTTATATACATTTAAATGCCCCATTTGCTACACTGGTTTTAGCTTCTTGTTAGCATCACTTCTTGTTAGCATGATGTTCTACAGCACAAGGCAGCTGAAGAAGTGAAACATGTGTTGAAGAATTTATGCAGTGTCCTTAGTTTCTTTCATTAAGAGAACTAAGAATAATAGGTGCGTATTATAAGTTTGCTGTGTTAAGCAATATGTTATAGCTATGCTTGACAGACATCTTGTTTACATTCATGTTATATATTGGGGAAACCATAGCATTTTAAGAACATGGCATTTTTTTAAAGTAATATTTACACTGTGCCTCCATGCATGGGAAACTTAGTCTTCTAAAAACATGATATGTTTTAAATCCACTTGTCTCCTCCTCTGAATGAAATATTCCAAGCGCTTTCTCCCCAAAGTGGGGAGTTCAACATGTTCTTTATTCAGGCCATTCTAATTACTGCCAGGGAAAAACCCAGCGACATGCCCTCAATTTATTAAAACAATGGCCCATCTTATTTCAGTTTGGTTTAATTCGTGTGCGAAAACTTTACCCCATCTTTCCTCCATGGAGAACAGTATGAAAGCTATCTTTCTAGTTGGTTCAACGTTCTTGCTTTTTGAAAACATTGGCCGTTTCCAGTGTTTTAAAAAGCACCGGCTGACTTGGAAACCTTCATTAACCTGGCTGAGCATTGTGCAATTGTTAATGGGTGTGAGATATCTTAGTGGTGCAGCCCCATCTGAAGTGCACAATATTAAAGTACTCCATGGCCATATCTCTCTCTGTAGCAGGTATTCTCTGCTACCTTTACCCTCACTGAGAAGAAACATGAAGGGTGGGGCAATTCAATATAGTTAGTGTTTTGGTAGAAAGTACTGTACATTGAAGGTAGGAAGAAGAACATATCTACTTCCTTCCACTTTTCACATTTTTTTGCACTGAAATCAAGCGCCACCTCTAAAATAGTGCTTTGCCCTATTTTACCCATACACTTCAAATTTGCCTGGGAGAATGTTCATCTGGAAGAGGGTGGCACCTTCTATTTTCTGAAGCATTCTTAACTACCTCCAACAGGGAGTGGCAAAGCTGGTCACAGCTGATTCCAGCTGTGCAGTAACCCATGCTGAGGGCTAGAACCAGATGAAGTAAAGATGAAGAAAAGACATAGAGCTGTAATAAAAGATGGAACCATACATGGGAGGTAGACTAAAGGGGAGACAAAAGTTTGAAGTGTTTCAGCCCATGGAAAAACTAACTTTCATGGACTATCCTGTAAGAAAAGAAATGACATAATAACATCATCGTTTCATTACCACCACGATTCACAATTTACTGAATGCTTCCATTTTCCAGGCAATGCTCAGTGCTTTGGCTCCCTTATTAATTTTATGCTCACAACAACTCTGTGGGTGTCAGTCTAATCACTCCTCTTTGATAGGTAAGGAAACTCAGACTTACAGAGCTTGCAGAACTTGTATGAGGGCACAACCGATAACTAGTAGGGACAGAATTTGAATCCCTATTTGTTTGAGTACAAGAGAATGAGAATTTGCATAACTGGCAGGGTTTAGTTAGTTGCATGCTAGGAAGTAGTGGCTGCTCCTCTCTGTGGGAGAATTTGGCTTAGAGCAGAAAGCAGCTCCCAAAAAGCAAATGCAGGTGGAGAGCAGCAGCAGTATCCTGAAAACGTGATGACAGTTTGGCAACATTTTGTGGCTAGATCTATCCAGTTTTGCCTTGCTTTGCTGGAGGCATAGATACTATGCAACTGATAACTGGATTTGGTTAGCTCTTTAAGATATATATAGAGACTTAGACTTCCCCAAATCTGGAAACTGCCTTATGGTACAGAGTCATCAGCATCATAGAACCCACATGACATCATTTCCAGAGTACTGTTAGCAAAGACCTGGGATGTAGCCAGATCGCAGGCTCTTGATCCCAAGTTCCTCTTTCCCTGGTCATCTGTGGAAGATGGAGGCAGCAGAGTTTCAGAGCAACTTCTGGATGGGCTACTGGACAGAAGGAGGAAGACAAGTTTCAAGAACTCACACTAGTGAGTCTTAAGTGATGTGCTTTGCCTGATTGATTCAGCAAATAGTAGTGACAGACACTCAGCATTGAGAAATTGGTCAGATTATTTATGACAAAAGTGGAGGAGACTGGGAGATGAAAAGACACATTATTAGCCAATGGTAGACACAGGACATAACAGAAGGACATTTGTTTAGGATATATATGTTGATTAGGATTGAGTAGATTATATACATACATACACAGACACACACACACCTAGTAATATATTTTTTGCGAATAACAAAATGAAATGTGATCTTGAATTCTTAGAAAACTCTTTTCTTGAAATCTCAAATCTCTGAAAAGACTTTTTCATTTAAAGATAAAGTATATGTTCTAAAAAGTGTTTTAGCTCCTTCTTTGGACTATCTGCCTACCACTTTGACTCTTCCCTATATAACCCATTGCCATGATATTTCCATATTGATTTTCCTAACATTCTTTTTGTCACATCTATATTCTGTCAATAACCTTCAGAATTTAGAAATTGCCTATGCATAGAGTCAAAATTGCTTACCATTGAAATCAATACTCTTCACAAGCTAGTTTCAACCTACATTTCCAGGCTCATTTCTACAGTTTCCCTGTATAAGTAATCTAGTTTAAGTAAATGGGTCAGTTTATTATTTCTGACCTTTGTTTAAAGTGTTATTTTCACCTATAACACCTCCACTATTTTCTTTACCTATTGGAATGCCAGTTGGAGTGCTAAAATGATGGCCTGGAATTATAAACCATGACAGGCAACAGACAAGGTGTAGGTTGACTTGGAAAGTAATTGAAGTCATAAAAAACAGAAGGTTCAAAGTAGTTGAAGTAAAGAGATTCACATGTTACACGTGCAGAATCCCTGAGGCAGGCCTTGGTCAACTGGGTCAAAGAGATTGGGATGGAATAGTTCAGTACCCTGGATAGCTCCCAGGAATAGGAATCTGAGTGCGGACAAGGTTCTATACTTGGAGTTGTAGACCTACTCAGCTGCAGACCCATTTTCTATGTACCGTTTTTTTAAAAAGACACTTTCTTCTTCTCCCCAACCTTAGCAACTCTAGATTCTGAGACTCATTCTGATATCGACTCTGTCTGTTCTGACTTGTGCCTCACTCACTTGGGGTCCCTGATGAAGGATTTATCATTCGCTTTATTGCATGAGTCATTCTCTAGGGGCTTTGTCTTTTTGGGGCAGAGATAGGGACCGGACTTCTGATAACACTCCATTGAGTCTGAGCTTTTTTTTTTTTCATAGATGACATCTCATTATCCCACCAACATTGTGAGCAGATTAAAATATTGCCTATCCTTTAAGGTTAAGCCTCAATCTTGCTTTTGCCTTGACCTATCCACTGACCAACCCAATGTAAAAGGAACACTCTCTCTCATCTGAACTAGAATACTCTGTAGTCTTTCTAGTCACTCATTTCAATGTTAAGGATATATTTTTATAAGCTATCTTTTAAACTACCTATGTCTTAGATTCTCCAACTGGATCATATCTTTCTTAAAGGTATGTTTCTCAGCAATGGGGCTTTCCAGTGGTAGGTACTCTTTAAGGATGCATAGCAGGGACTGGCATGGTGGCTCTCACCTGTAATCCCAGTGCTCTGGGAGGCTGAGGTGGGAGGAGGATCACTCAAGCAGAGGAGTTCAAGATCAGCCTAAGCAAGAGTGAGACCCTGTCTCTACTAAAAATAGAAAAGTTATCTGGGCATCGTGGCACACTCCTGTAGTCCCAACTACTCGGGAGGCTGAGGCAGGAGGATCGCTCGAGCCCAGGAGTTTGGGGTTGCAGTGAGCTATGATGACACCACTGCACTCTACCCAAGGGACAGAGCAAGACTGAAAAACAAACAAACAAAAAAGGATACATTGCAGATTATTACGTGAAATTTATTTTGGTGGGGGGGAATACAGACAGAATGATTTTAGGTTTCCTGACGGACATGTTCAGTCAATAGTCTTTTTCAATTATGCGTCAAATATATTTCTTAAAGTTCCTATTACTTCTGGAAACCTTCTCTTCAATGTGGTATAATGAACATAACATGGGCTAATGTGAGCCAGAGAGAACTAGGTTTGCATTCTTATTTTGACACTTATAACTGTAACCTTCAGCAAGTTACTTAATCCCCTTGAACTGTGGTTTCCACATCTGTAAATAGGAAAAGAGCACCTACTGCATATGATTTTCAGGAATATTAAGTGAAATGTTGTACATAAAGAGTCTTGATCACTTGACACAGAGTAAGGGGCTCAATTCTTAATGATTCATTTCCTGTTTTTCATATACATGAAACTCTTTCTTAATAAAACTTTTCTGATGGTTTTAAAAACACTGCCTTTAATTGTTTCTCACCATGTGCTCACAATGGGTCCCTGATCATGGTAAAATATTGATGTTCCACTTCCATTTATTCCTAGAATGGGCCCTTTTCTTCAATTCAAAACTGAGACTTAGTGGCTATATTCAGCATATGAAAAACAGACTTGTAAGCTTTATACTTATATTTCTTGGAGTGGGGGATAACATTTATCTTTGTGGAAATCAGGGTGAATTGAATTTATTCTTGCTTCTTTTATAGAAAGCCCCATTATCAAGCAATCTGAAACAGTATAGTCTACCATATCTCCAAGAAAATGAAATGCATGTGCCAAATAGTCCTCACAACACACAGTGGACAGCCCTAGTCTTTATTGCTTACAAGTGGCTGATTCTCAGAGACTGCTAAGGAAAAATCTTAGGAGAATAAACTGGAATATTTATGAAAGAAAAACCAAAGCGTTTTAGTTGGGCTTCCATCTCTTTAAACAATACCAGTCACAGAAATGTGGTTTCATAGTCATTTAAAATACAGTTTACAGAGGAATTAAGCTAAATCACTTAAGCTCTCCAAGCAGCTGTGCTTTCCCAGCTTCCTTACCAAGATCTGCTTGCAGAGCATCCCCTTTGAAATCTGCAGCTCAGTCAAAGACAGGGCTGTTGATCTCTGGGCTACTTGCTTTTTCTTGTCCCACACTTCTCAGGTGATGCAGAAGAGTGGGAAATATTTGGACACAAGCACATATCCTTGCTTCATGTTTTAGTATTTTAAGTGGCATAATTCTCGAGAGTTTAAGTAAAGGAGTATCTGAAAATGAGTTAAGATCACATAGTGAGTGCTTTTGTAAGCCACCGTATAATTCCCAGAATGACTCTGTACACTTTGGGGAGAAATGTTAGGGCTTCTGTCTTCCAGGAGAGGGGTCTGGCACTCAGAGTTGTCCACAGTCAGTCTGGCTACCTCCTCTCACTTCCACACGGGAGCCCTTGGTCTCAGCCAGTCTGGTCTCTTCACTCTTCACGAAGGTCAATGCACATGGCTAGCCACATGCCTGTGGTCTTGCCCTTCCCTACTCTTCCAAGGCCATTCCCTCTGCTATTTAATTAGCCCCCACCCTCGCCCTTCCATTGCTCAGAGCCCAAGACCCACCTCCTCACAAGGATCTTCTATAGCCCTCCCCAACCCAAGGTCCTGTCCCCATTCTCTGACTGTCGTCATGACTGTATCCATCAGTTTGGTCCTTGTTCTGAATTCTCAACTACAATGCTGTCTACTTGAGAGAAAATATATCATATTCAACTTTTTTTGTCCCAGAAAATGTTTTATATATATTCAACACTCAGTAAATATTGTTTTAACAGAATTATCAGTTAGATGGAAAATTAGAAAAGAATAGGCAAATTGAGTTCAATTTTTTAAAAACAAAATATGTAAAATATGATGGATAAGAATTAAAAGAAATGAAAATTGTATTTGAAAACTATGCAAGTAAAATATTCACCTAAATGTGACATATGGAAGTTCTTGTAATTGTTAAGTATCTTTACATACTTTTTATAATTTATATTTTAATTAATACAAAATTGTGTTTAGGTGTTGGCAAATTCAGTTAAGTAGTCTATGAATATCTTATTTAAGGAAGAAAATCATGGAATGTCTTTTTTCACCTTCCAAAGCAACCATATAGGGAAATGGTGTTTTTGACTACACTTCTGAAGTTTAATAAAAATGTATACATTTTTATATTTAGTCTCATAAAATAAAATATTAATATTTGTTTATAACAATTATGAAGATCTTTAGTTTAGCAAATTCGTTATTTTTCCACATTTCAGTCTGTAAGCAAGCATTTGGCACTTGAATAGCAATCTATAGATTTAGCATGTTTAAATATCTAATATTTAAAAAGCACTGATAGGTACTATTGATAAGATAATTAAAAGAGTTTTGAGGTAAATATTGCAGCCTTTTGTATCAGAAAGCAATAAAAAGAAAGACTCAGTGTTTCTTCAAAAGGAAGTAATATACCAAATGGCTAAATATTACTGGTAGAACAACTCTTCAGCTCTCTGATGATCTGAGCAATTTTCTAGCTTGCCTGAAGAATTTAAGATTTAAGCCAGTAGTCTGGCCTTTCTGGGATGGTGAGGGTTTTTATCCATAGCGAGCTGCAGGACGGCATCCTCGATTACTTCTACACTCCTCCTACACAGCCCAGCAATCTAGGCTTCCCTGTGATTGGCCCTGGCATCTGGCTTAGACGGAGTCTTCAAGGCTTAAATACATAGTGAGCAGAGCTTTCTACAGGGCATTCCCAGTGGACCAGCACGGGAGAGCCAGCACACCCTCATTATCACATCAAGAGTCAGTAGTGACATGTACCTTGTTAAATGTGATCTCAACCTCTGAAGAAACAAAAGACCACTTTTAAGACACAAGCTGCATTCCAAGCCAGGGAGTAGGGGTTGATGGGAGGACTACGGGACAGCAGGGGGGAATGAAAGAGTGGGGAATAGCTCTCCTAGACAGCGTCTGAAGCAAAAAGCATGGGTTTGTTCCTGGAACAGACAAAAAAGGGAGGCTGTGAAGAATGATGAAATACCAAAGAGAGACATAGATTAAAGACAATCCTAAATGAAAGGGGAAGAATGATAGGACAAAAGTTCATGGGGAGGAGAAGAGGCGCTCAGGAATGAAACAGCAAAATAAGCAGAGCTGAAAACTCAGGAGGAACTTGGGGGGGAAATGGAAAATAGCACTTGGGTATCTTTAGAGCTCTCAGAGCAAGAAGGATGTTTTCTAACCACATCCTTGGCTGTGAGAACCTTGCTGTTGCAAATTACATGTAAGAAAGAGATATGTCCAGATTCGGTTTTATTTATTCACGTTTTAACCTGTGTTTACTGAGCACCTTCTACGTGACTACATTGTGCCAGGCTGGATGTGGGGGAGCAGCACGGTCACGCTCACCTCTGCTCTCCCGGATGTGACGGCGGGACCCCGGACCCTGAAGGAAAGGGCAAGGACGAAGAGCAGGAACTGGCAGAAGGAAGGCGGGTGAAGATGGAGTGATTTCTATAAAATATAAGGAAATCATGCCACTTCCTTGCTTAAAACTCCTCCATGGTTTCTGGCTGCTCTTGAAATCAATCCCAACTCCTTGCCACATCCTTTGAGACCTGCATTCCCTGAGCCTTGCTCTCCACCCTATTTCATCTCTCTCTCTCTCATCCACCTTCACTGGTTTCCTTTCTGTCCCTTTTGAAGGCACCAAGGTCTTCCCAGACTCACAGCCTGTCCTTGCACCTGCTTCCCCCGACCCGGCACGCCCTTCCCCAGCTCTCAGAACGGCCCACTGATTTTCACCCTTTGACTCATTTCACTTGTGAGCTCCTCGATCACGTCTTCGCGCCCTGACATCCCACTCGCCTCCTCAGCCCTCCCCCACCTCCTGATGATGTTTAGTCACATCACACTGTTTATTTTTTTTGTGGCATTTATTACAGCCCATAACTGTGAACTCAGAGAGTCTGTCCATCCTGGCATCCAGCACAGTGCCCGCCATTCAGCAGGGGCTCCATAAATCGTTGTTGGGTAAAGAATAAATGTTTATCCACATGCTAGCTTCTCCCTGTGCCCTCCCGACGCCCATGCGGTGCACTGTGATTTCCCCAGACGAGGTCCTGCCTGTCGCTCCTCACCTCTCCTAATGGTCCTGAACAAGGGAAGGCCCCTGGTTGGATCCGCAGAGGACCCCAGTGACGTCGCTTCCTCCTCAAGCTGGAGACCAAGCTGCATGGGCCAGCAGGGCAGCTTCCTTCTCAGCTCAGCCGATAAAACCCCGCATACCAGACAGTGCTGTAGATAGTGCCTCTGCCTCAGGCACCGCCAGTGCATGTGCTTTCATGCCCCGTCAGCCTGGCCACAGCCCTCCACTTCCCTGTTAACTTCGTTGTCACAACTCTGAAATGTAGCTTGGTTTCCAGACTTATTAAGTGTGGAATCATCTGACCTGAAAACTTTGCAGATAATTCCAGATTTCTACCTCACTCCCAGCCAGAATGAGAGCTGACGTGCTCTCCACCCAGTTGCAGTTACTTCTCTTGAAAATACAGCCCCAGGACATCTGCACACAGTGAGCTGTCTCTGTTAGCACGGCCAGCACGACACACGGTGAGATGAGCTGCAGAGACCGTTTTCCTGCTGCACCGGAGCTTCTGGACTCTGACCCCTTCCTGCCAGGCCCCAGGAGCCCTGATCACTTTGCTTTGTACCCAATCACCTCCTGCTCTCCAGACACTTGGCTTTCGTTTAACAACCAAGGACTGTTTCTGCCCTGACTCTGTCGCTTCCTGGCTCTTGACTTGTCTGATCTTAAGTCTTCCCTGCAACTCTGCCCACCTGAACACCTTCACTCAGAGCACCTGTGCCCTGGTGTGGGACGCCCACAAAGTTTCTCTTATAGCACCCTGAGCTGTGCACTCGTGACACGTGCCTCAGTTGCTGATCACGTTTTTATGGTGGACTTATTAATTTAGTTCCTGTTCCCTCCTCCCCGCCAGAGATTATTGGCTCCTTGAGGAGCTGTTACAGTTTTTCAGTGCTGCTGCAACAACTTATCACAAATTTAGTAGCTTAAAACAGCACACGTGTATTGTCTTACCATGCTGGAGGTCAGAAGCTCAAGATAAGTATGATTAGGCTAAACTCAAGGTGCCGGGAGGGCTGTATGCCTCTCTGCAGGCTCCAGGAAAGAAGAGTTGCTTCTTCCAGCTTCTACAGCCCACACTTCTTTGCTGTGGCTGCACTCGCTTTCCAAAGCCAGGTGCCAGGCAAGTCTTTCTTACACGGCTTCACTCTGACACTGCCTCTTCCACATGTCAAGGTTGCCCCCTTTGATTGCGTTGGGCCCAGCTTGGTAACCCAGGATACTCTCTTTAAATCATCTGATTAACAACTTAATTTCATCTGCAACCTTCTTTCCCCCTTGTTATGTAACATAACACACCCCATACTTTCTAGAAATTGGGACATGGAAATCTTTGCAGGGGAGAGGAGTCTTTACTCTGCCTACCCTAGGGAATCTTCCAATTTTGTTCACCAATTTCTATCCTGCACCCAATGCAGAGGAAGTAGTCAATGGATGAATTAAAGATAGAAAGTATGCATGGGAGGAGGGAAATTAGTGTTACTGTAGAGCTGTGACAAATAAAATCACAGATTACGTCTTTAGCGTAGGCCCATTGGGTAAAATTAGAATCTGAAGTTCAGGTAATTCTCTAACAAGTGGTCAGTTTGGGGCTGCAAAGTAACGAGTGCACTTTGAAGGTGGAACCAGGGTCAGGGGCTGGGTGCAGGGCTGACTGTGCTGTCAGGTCTCCACGAGAATTTCCTTGGCTTCTTTTCCTTGCCCTGCCCCTACCTTGCCACCCCAGCATGGAGGCTGTAAGGATGAAGGCTTTGCTCTTGCCTTGTTTGACCTATGGAAAAGGCAGGACTTGGAATTCTCCTCCCTCCTTCCATTTCTACCCAATACTGAGTCCATCCCAAGGCCTGTGAATTCCTTTTTCATATTATTTCAGTTTCTGCCACTTTCTTGTCACTCCCAGAGCCAAAACTATAACTCTGGCCGTTCTTGCATCACACCTGACATAGTGCAATGACTTCCTAAATTCATTCCTGCTCTCTCACTACCCCATGTGTTCCCGCCTCCCACCCAGATGATCTGGTATTAACTAGACTTCTGTGTCCAGTAGCCAGATGTTCTGTATTTTCTATTATACTAACTGCGAGCCCTAGCCCTTCATGCATGTATGTATAATCCACCTAAAGTGGGCATTTATCCCTGGAAGTGGAAAGCCTTGAGCTGGGCTCCGAGACATGGAGTAAGATTTAGAGAGGCTCGGGGGCAGGACTGGGCCTCCTGGGCATTAGCAAGTGTTTGAAGACAGGTGTGTTGGGGTCAGTAAGTAGAGCAGAGAGTTCTCATAAAAGAATAATGGGAAATCAGGTTGCATTAGGCTTTGGATGCTGTGGAAGAATAGGGATCAGTATTAGAATTATAGACATTTATAGGTTACAGACCTGGGTTCAAGTCCTACCTCTGTCACTAATTAGCTACATGAACTTTGTAAGCACCCAGATTTCTCACCAGTAAAATAGAGGTAATAGCACCTTCTTGCAGGGTTATTTTGAAAATTAAATAAGATCATACACCTACTTCATTGCTTGCTGCACATGACTAGTATGTAATAAATATTTATTACTAGCATGTAAATGTTTATTACTAGCACGTAAATAAATTTATTACATGACTAGCATGTAATAAATGTGATATTCGCCATCATCTTTATCATCACAATCTGTGTTGTGATCATTATTCCTCTGCATATTAAAGATTTGTAATCCTTTAAAATGGGAGGTAAGAAAGGCTCATATAATAAAACCTATGCTTTGGGGGCATGGCTTTTTGAGGAGGTGGGCTTGGAAAAGTGCTGGAGAGGCAAGCCCACCTAAGTGTGGGCGTAGCTGGGCTGGAGTCTCAGCCACCAGCTAGAACGACGGGTGCCAGACAGTATAAAAAGCAGGCAAGCAAGACTGGAAAATCCCACAGTTGTCAAAAATTGAGACAGAGCAAGGGTCTTGAAGCTAGGGAGCCTTCATAGGTTTGGAGGTTGGAACCTGTCAGTGACTAAAGCAAAGTGGTCTGGAGCCAGGAGGGAAGCCACGATGGCAAGGAGAGGTCCAGCCAAGGTGAGGAAGGCATTTGGAGCCTGAAAATGAGGCAGAGGAGTGGAGCAGGGCTGGGGGAGAGCCCAGAGAGGAAGTGCCATGGCAGTGCTCGTGTGTACTTGACTGCTTCCTTTAAGCAGCAAGGCCAGCCGACAGGAAGCGAGGAGAAGGAAAGCGAGGCTGGGAGGACAATGCCAAGTGCTGCTCCTCAGAACTGGCTGATTGGAAGGGGGCTCATGAACGATACAAAGTCCCAACTCAGATTTAGGAAATGGTCGAACCACTAGGGAAGCAGGAAATAATGTACTCTGGAGCAGAGGTTGTCCAATGGAAGGGAGCTCAGTCACCTGGAGGGCTTGTTCGGCACAGGTTGCCACGCTCGATCTTGTGAGTTTCCGATTCGACAGGTGTGAAGTGCGGTCTGGAGCAAATTGCACAGGTAGTAAATCCCCTGATCAGCACCTGCTGCTGCAGGTGTAAAGACCTTATTTTGAGAACTGCTTCTCTAACGGGGGCTATACTACCAATAAGATAAATTAGAAAATATATATATATATCTATATATATATATAGATAGATAGATATAGCTAACATTTCAAAGTCACTGCCACTAGTTACAAATTGTCTGTAAGAAAACTTCAGAGAACATAAAGGACACCCTCATCTCCAGGATGAATTCCCAATTCTATGAACAAGTAATCCAAACTGTTCTTAAGCCTCCTCGGTTAGCACTCACTCGTCATTTGAACATCTGAATGCTATGAAAGGAGTGGAAAGGCAGTTTGGCAGTGAAGGAGTTACTCTGGTTTGTGCTGTGCTCTACGTCATGAGGACGTTTTCCTTTGGTGACATTGAATCCTTCCAGCTCAGGGTGTGCGGTGCACGTGGCTCAGGTTGGAGCATACGTCTTTCCCACCCTTTGATTTGCGATGCTGTGAAGAGTGCGTCATTAATGAGAAATCCTGTTCTGATCATGTGAAGACTCTCCCACCAGAAGACTCCATCATGGCAGCTCTCTAGCAGCAGAGAAGGAACTGTCCTAACCATCCACGCAGTCTTTCCCATCTTCGACCAATGCGCCACCCAGCTTTGGAGGCAGGAGGAGGACATGCAGCTTGTGTCCTTGTCTGGAGTCTCAGTAGTACCAGCCCTGATCAGGGGCTAACAACCCACAACTGTTGTTCTTCCTCTGCCTTTGGATCAGCTTCTAAACAGTGGGAGGACCACCTCAAAGGCAGGAGCTCGGTGGGCACAAGCTAAGTTGGACTTCCTGTGTCTTAGTACTGTGGCAATGGGTTGGTTTCATGCATCCTTGAAAATAGCTACTCCCCCATGCTCCTGAAATGGGAACCGACTTTTGCAAGTTGGTAGAAAAGAAAGCTAATTAAATCCCTTTGGTTAATGCTTTACCTCCGTTGGCAAAGATAGCCTGTTAATATTTTTATGTATCCTTTGGTTTGTTTACTTAAAGTGAGCTAGTCTCTTTCATTATTTGCATCTCTGTTTAGCAGCCAGAGCCTGGTTCATGGTTCTCTCCTGGGTGGGTAAAAAAAAAAAAAAAAAAAACCAGATGTATATATGGTTACATCTTCAGGTTCATAAATGGATATTATTTTTTAGTTCTCTTGAAGTGAACTTGAACTTTAAACCTTATCGATAAACTGATCCTTGCCTCCAGATAAGGTGGTCATGAGGTGAAACTTGAAAGGGAGTGAATTCCAGTAATGAGCCCGAGTTCCAGGGTGGTGCCAAACATATGAAGGAGGGCTGGGCAGGGACAGCACATGGCATTCAGGAAATGGCATCCTCGCCAATCTTTTGGATTATGAGTTTGATTTTCAGTCTATTCACTAAAAAATCTGGGGTATATCAGTTCAGTTGTCTAGAGTTGTGCTTCCTAATTGTTTTGCATCAGAATTATAGTATTTGTATGGAACACTGGGGTAAATGGAGAAGGTACTCTCATCCTCATCCCAGGGCTGAGGACATCAGGTGTTTACAGCACACCTGTCACCCAAGAGTGGCCAGCAGTTGAGAAGCTCTGATCTCAGGAGGAATCCTGCATTTGATCCACTTGCGAGCCTTTTAGCTTTGACCTGTTTCCCAACCAGAACTACAGACATTCCCCAGGCAGGCGCTGGGTTGATAGGTTTACTGAAAACACCAGGCAAGAAGGCCTGAATGGAGCACCCAACCTGTCCCTCCTGGAAAAACAATTCAAAGCACGTTTCATCTATGGCCACCATGAATCATGTTTTCATTTCCTTTACCCGCTAGGAAGCTTTGAGCCACTTCCAGTAGCTGAATAGGATGGAGCTGCTGTTCTTGTCCATGGCTCTGTTATTTCCCTTCATCAGAACATCCTTGATTATTTGTTGCATCCTTTTGTATTATGGTTATTTTTACAAGCTACTTGAAATCCTTTTTGTGGGTTGTGGATTAAGGAAGACAGCAAATAATTTAAAAAGAAAACTCAAAATACACTTCTTACCCATATTGGGTCAGTCATGTCATTTTTGTGTGTGGACAGAATATTTTCACCCTTTAATAAAATTGGTAACTGAATATGAGATTAGTCATAATGTGAAATAATGTTCCTTTTAAAATGTGATGATCATCCTGCTTTATTTCCCCATCTGCAAGATGAGAATAATAATTATCCCTTTTGAAAATATCATATGGTCAAATTAGTTAATGTTGGATAAGCATTTCAAAATGAAGATACCTAATAATTTATTAGCGGCTCCACTGGTGTGCAATTTGAGAATGAAGTCTGCCTTTGAGGAATTGGCATTTGCATTAATTTATGTTTTCCTTTAATTCCTTACAGAGGGCCAGTCTGTATTCTCTCCTCTGGGTGCCTTTTCCTCTAGCAGTCTAACTTGAACAGTCAGAATTCGTGTCCTGAAAGGGAAACTGAGAAAATGAAATCACCCATGCACTTCTTTTAAACTGATTTACTTCTTTTCTTTTTTTTTTTAATTTTTTTTAATTTTTTTTATTTATTTCAGCATATTATGGGGGTACAGATGTTTCTGTTACATATGTTGCCCTTGCCCCCACCTCCCTCCCTAAGTCCGAGTTTCAATTATGTCCATCATTTGGGTGGTGCACATTGCACT
>CAUYSK010106829.1:0-32503 GCA_963575035.1 Avahi laniger
TACTCCTGGAAAGGGCTGGAACACATTCTACTAAGCGAGGTATCCCAAGAATGGAAAAACAAGCACCACATGTACTCACCATCAAATTGGTATTAACGGATCAACACATAAGTGCATATATAAGAATAACATCTATTAGATGTTGGGGGGGGGAGGGAGGAGGGAGGAGGAGACGGGTATATGCATACACAAAGAGTGCAATGCGCACCACGCAATAGGATGGACATATTTGAAACTTGGACTGAGAGGGGGAGGGGGGGCAAGGGCAACACACGTAACCTAAACATCTGTATCCCCATATTATGCTGAAATAAAAAAAAATAATAATAATATACCCACACATCCATTAGAATGGCTAAAATTCAAAGCACTGACAATACCAAATAGTGGAGAGACGTGGAGAAACAGGAACTCTGATTCATTGCTGGAGGGAATGCAAAATGGTGCAGTTACTTTGGAAGACATTTTGGCAATTTCTTCTAAAGTAAACATACATATACCATAAGATATAACAATTTTACTCCTTGATATTTTCCTAATGGAGTTGAAAGTAAAGTGTTGACATAAAACCTATGCTCAAATGATCATAACAGCCCTATTCACAATTGTCAAAACTTGGAAACAAATAGGATAGATGTATGGATAAATAAAGTGTGACACATCCATGCAGTGGAATATGATTCATCAATAAAAAGAATGAGCTACAAAACCACAAAAGGATATGAAAGGATACTTAATGCATATTGTGCAGTAAAAAAAAAAATCAGTCTGAAAACACTACATACTGTATGATTCCAACTATGTGACATTCTTTAACAGGCAAAACTATGTAGACAGCAAAATGTTCATCTATTGCCAGGCATTCAGGCGTAGGGAGGGGTGAACAGGTGGAGCACGAAGTATGTTTATGTCAGTGAAATTATTCTGTATGAAACTCTAATGGAGCATACCTGCCTTTCTTCATTTGTTAACCCAATGAGGGAACTCTAATGTAAACTATGGACTTTAATAATAACACATCAATATTGGCTCATCAATTATAATAAATGTACCACATTAATACAAGATGTTACTATTAAGGAAACCATGAGGAAGAGTTAGGGGCTATGTAGAAACTATACTTTCTGTTCAATTTTTCTGTAAACCAAATTAATTAAAATAAATTCATTTGGGTGATATTTGATTGTGAAGTGAAATTACTTTGATGTTAATAACAAAAATGTTATCAGACTAAAAAACAGTTAAATGTGAATCTATGTTAAACACATATTTCACTTTTATTACTTATGTTCTTGTTGCAAATCTATTGAAGTGTTATTTTAAATTACTTTTATATAGTACAAAACACACAATAACACATCTACCTAAATACTTTTATATGAATCCTAGAAGAGTTGCTCTATTTTGCTATTTAGGCTTGATTTATTACCTTCTTTATAGCATTTCTTCTTTAATCAAATCATTCTCTTTAAAAATACTCTTGAGAGCTTTCTTTCTCATTCTTTCATGAGAGTATAATTGATAAACACTTTATAATTAATTCACAACACAAAAAAGAAAATATGATAAAGAGTAATAGTACAACTACAGTTTTAGTACTCTACAGATTATCCACAAATTACAACATGGAATATCAGCTTACATTGACATAGAATATTTATTAAAAAATTCATCCCATGTGAATGTTATAACTTTTCTTTCAAAGACTTTATTTTGGGGAAGGATAGCATTATTTAATCTTCTATAAGATCAACGGAGGAATAGAAATATTTATACAATTCTCACCATAGTATAAGGGTGAGAAGGGAAAATACTTCGAATTTCAATGTAAGCCTTACCTAACGTCTATAATAAATGCCACAATAAGTTTTATTATTGAATACATTTTTTCTTATCTTTTTGTAATGAGAAGGCACACATTTTTTAATCTAAAAAGCGTGCTAATTTCTCTCAAACTCTAAAAGAAGTGTTTGTGTAGAAAAGATAACTACCTGTTGTAATCTGAATCTTAAGTAGAATGCCTAGTAAATGTATAACTTTTACTGTCATTCATTTTTGGGTGACCGTGCAGACAACTGTTTTGTTTACATTGGCAATTATATAATGAATCCTGAGTCAAATTTTTGTGTGTTTCTTTATTCACTTTACCTAGTATACACTAGTCAAAAATGGGAAAAAAGCAAATAATCATAGAGAAATAGAGATAAAAATCAATATATTCCTTCATTTGTATCACAGTTTTGTGAAACAGTAATTTGGTAGTGAATAATAATCAGTTCCATAATTTTGACTAAGAAAGAAGAAATGAACCACAAATAAACATTCAGCATCTAAATGCTACACATTTATTTTTTTAAAAAAAATCTAGAAATAACCAGCCTGAGCAACATAGCAAGACCCTTTCTCTACAAAAAATGGAAAAATTAGCTGGATGCGTTGGTGTGTACCTGTAGTCCCAGATACTTAGGAGGCTGAACCAGGGGGATAGCTTGAGCCCAGGAGTTTGAGGTTGCAGTGAGCTATGACTGCATTACTGTACTTTATTTAGCCCAGGCTACCGTGAGACCCTGTCTCAAAAAAAAAAAAAAAAAGCAGCAGCTAGAAATAAAATGTTATAGCGGTACTGTAGCATATTTAATGTCCTTCTATAATTTATTATTATCATAAAATATTATTATATAATTATTATTTTTAAGTGTGCAACTGTGCTCATTCTAATCTGTGATGAAACAATGTGTTCAGCAGGCTTTATGCAATCTACAAATTACTTCAATGGAAGCGTAGTCAGGGTCCAGTCAAGAGATAAAAACCCTGTCAGTGATTCAAAAGGAAAATTTTATCATAAATATTTATTAACTAATAAAAATGATTATCTACTAAAAAGAAGGAATGGAGCTTCTGAGAAATAAAAAAATAGAAAATGTAGAAAGTAGCTTATGCATCAAGGGATGAACAAGAGAAAACATGGACTAAACTAATAATATATAACAGGACACTGCTTCCCAGATGAGAAGCAGACATTTTTGAAGCATGTGGCTGCCACACGAACAAGCAGCATGCTGTATCTATGGTAAAGAAAATTCTTACAGGGTGTGAATTTGAGCTGCTGTGCACAAGTGGACACTCTGGCTGAGAAATTCGCTAGAAGATACAAGTGGGCTAGACTAGTCCATAGAAACTGCAGAGCATGTGGCCAAGAAGTTCACTTGAAAGTGCCAGCGTGCCAGAGCTGAAGTGTTCTGCAGGACTACTGGGTAGACCCACTGAAAACTGAGCACTACTGGGCCTCCCACACACTTATTCACCAGCATCCACACCATTGTAGAAAACAAAGCACATCCTAAGCACACATTGCTTTAGTCTAATTGTGCCACATAGCAAAGGAAAACTATTAAGAGTCCAGCTCTGGTATCACAAAGTGGAATAAAAGGGGTGGAAAACATTGTTTTCATCTAACAAAATGCATCTATCCTCAGGACAAGTGGAAAAATTCCAACACATTTCTGAAAATGAGAAGGCACACAATTCCAAATTTATTTTATCAATAAGTAGCTACGATAATTGCTTCTCAAATTATTTTCAAAGTCTCACTGAATGCTCTGTTACCTAAATAGTAAATTAGAAAATTAATTTCCAATAACATGAAAATAAAATCATGGGAAAGAGAGAGAAGAAAATATTTAAGAAATGAAAAGAAATATATGTACATGAGAAGTAAAAAATATGTAAAGCTTCTATAGACCTAATTTCTGTAACTGGTGTTAAGACTATAGTTGTTACCTGTGCCATCCTTTTTCCTCAACCCAGAAAGAAGATCCTTCACAGAATCTAAACTTTTTGGGTTCTTTATTCAGTGAATTGATTCAGATCTTTATTCTTAAGGTTCTGGGTCCTCAAATGTTCTGTACGAAATATGACCTTAAGCATAGAAAGATGCAGTACTTTTTTAGCATTTAATATATAACTTAGATCCAGGATCATTACCTCAATTTGAAAGTCATTTATTTAAAAGTTACTGATGAGACAGTATGTATTTGTGTATGCCATTTCTGAGCCTTGCACATTTCCAGTGAAAGCAGCTAACATAAAAATCTCTTTTTAACAATTTCTAAAAGAGCTTAAAATATAAGTCAAGACAAATACAAGTAACTTTGTTTTGCTGTTTTTGTCATTTTTTTTTATTTCAGCATATTATGGAAGTACAAATGTTTAGGTTACATATATTGCCTTTGCCCCACCCAAGTCATAGCTTCAAGGGTGTCTATCCCCCAGATGGTGTGCACTGCACCCTATAGGTGTGAATACACCCATGTCCCCCTACCCCTTCCCACCTGCCCAACACCTGATGAATGTTACTAATATATGTGCACTTAAATGTTGATCAGTTAATACCAATTTGAGGTGAGTATATGTGGTGTTTGTCTTTCCATTCTTATGATACTTCAGTTAGTAGAGTGGGTCCAGCTCCATTCAGGATAATGGAAGAGGTGCTAGATCACCATTGTTTTTTGTGGCTGAGTAGAACTCCATGGTGTATATATACTACATTTTATGAATCCACTCAAGTATTGATGGACACCTGGGTTGTTTCCACATCTTTGCAATTGTGAATTGTATTGCTATAAACATTCTAGTGTGGATGTCTTTTTTATAGAATGTCTTTTGTTCCTTTGAGTAGATGCCAAGTAATGGAATTGCTGGATCAAATGGTAGATCTACTTGTAGCTTTTTGAGGTATCTCCATATTACTTTCCACAGAGGTTGCACTAATTTGCAGTCCCACCAGCAGTGTATGAGTGTTCCTATCTCTCTGCATCCATGTTGATATTTGTTGTTTTGGGACTTTTTGATAAAAAACATTCTCAGTGGAGTTAAGTGATACTTCATTGTGGTTTTGATTTGCATTTCCCTAATGATTAAAGATGTTGAGTATTTTTTCATATGTTTCTTGGCCATTAGTTTGTCTTCTTTTGAAAAGTTTCTGTTCATGTCTTTCCTTACTTTTTAATGGTATTGTTTGACTTTTTTCTTGGTGATTTTCCTGAGTTCTATATAGAGTCCAGTTACCAGCCATTTATTGGATGGAGCATGTGAATATTTTCTCCCATGCTGTAGGCTGTCTGTCTGCTCTCATGACAATTTCCTTGGCTGTGAAGAGCTTTTTAATTTGATTAGGTCCTGTTTATTTATTTTTGTTGTTGCTCTGATTGCCTTTGGGGTCTTCTTCATAAATTCTTTGCCTAGGCCAATGTCTGTACGATTTTTTCCAACATTTTCTTCTAGAAATCTTATGGTTTCATGCCTTAAGTTTAAGTCTGTTATCCACTGTGAGCTGATTTTTGTGGGAGGTGAAAGGTGCAGATCCTGTTTCAGTCTTCTACATGTGGCTATCCAATTTTCCCAGCATCATTTACTGAACCATCCTCATATATCCATCTAATCTTTGACAAAGCAGCTTTTTTTGTCATTTAAGAAAAGAACACCTAAGCAAAAATCAAAATCAAAATATATAGATGATGTGGCAGGGTGTTATTTTTGAAATGGCTCCCAGTTGTTATTTTTCCCTTTGCCTACCTCCTCACTGTCCACTGTAACACATACAGATGCATAAATACACATAGGTACATGCACACACACACATTCACACACTCACTACAGCAGACAACACATTTGTTATTTATTTATTTTTAAAAACAGGATCTCACTTCATTGCACAAAATAGAGTGCAATGGCAATCATAGCTAACGGTAACCTCCAACTCCTGGGCTCAAGTGATCCTCCTGCATCAGCCTCCCAAAGTGCTGGGATTACAGGTGTGAGACACCATGCGCAGCCACATTCTTAATTATTTACAAATATAATGGAGGGGAAAAAAAGGAAAATCCTTACTTTTTTTCCAGAAGCATAAGTCCTTTTATGAAAATCATTTTAAATTCTTCTGAGATTAACAGCATAAACCAAAGAATAGGTTTGAGGAACAACATTAAAAACAAAGGACAGGTAGACACATAAGTCGATAAAATAGAATTGAGATTCCAGAAATAGAACTTTGTGTCAACTGAGTTTTGAGAAGAGTGCCAACAGCATTCGATGGAGAAAAATAGTCTTAGGAAAAAACATGGGGACAATTGTATAGCCACATGCAAAAGAATGAGATTAGATTCTTAGTTTTTACCATATACAAAAATCACTCAAAATGGAACAAAGACCTAAATGAGAAACCAAAAACTATAAGACTCTGAGAAGAAAATATAAGAGTAAGTCTGAATAATATTATATTTGTTAATGATTTTTTTAGATATTATATCAAAAATCATGAGTTATAAAAAATAAATGATTTGAACTTTATCAAAATTAAAAATATCTATGACTCAATGTACCATATCAAAAAAGTGAAAAGATAACTGACAGAATGGGGAAAATATTTTCAAATCTGTAGAGAGAGAAAAGTAATCATTGCATAAGTTGAAAGGGATATAGTGAAAGGTAGTGATAACTAAAGGGTATGAGCTTTCTTTTAGATGTGATGAAAAAAAGTCCTACAATTGACTGTGGAAATGGTAGTATATACCCGTGAATGTACTAAAATTATTGATTCATACACTTTATATGGATGAATCATATGATATGAATTATATCTCAATAAAGATATTATTTATTTTTAAATAAATAGACCAAAAAAAACCATTTTACACATGTAGAGAATGATTACCTCTTGGAGTGTAACATATTGGGGGAACGGGTGTATAGTAAAGTGGAGTAGAGTGAAGAGCAGTGAAGGAAATGAGGGCTTACATTAGATATTATGGAGTCACAAGCTCTATTCCCTGAACAGTGTCTGGAATCAGAAAATCAGAATGACAAAAACTAGTGACTGACAGCAACAAAAGACAGTACTACAGCAAGCCTCAATGACTAAAGTAGTCAAGAGATTACGAATGAGAGATATAGCACCTTGTTGGAACTAATATCTAAGGACCAATATGACTAACAATATTTTGACTAATTCCTATGCAAAAAGGTGATCAGGGAATCATATGCCCCCACTGGCCAATGTCTTGAAATGAAATAAATGTACAAAACTTGGACACAAACTCTCAGAAGGATTGGAAACCCCAAACTACAATGTCAAGTTTCTGTCACTTTATTGGAATTAGACCTGGAATGGGAAAATAAAGCTATATTTTATGTACACCTGAGATTCTGAAAAATGATTTATATTTATCACACATAAAATGTAATAACTAGCGATTAAAAGTAGAGGAAGTTAGCAATTACAGAAACTTTGCAAATTTGTGGTTTCCAGTCTTCATATCCAATATGGGAAAGCTTTCTTCAGGAACCATTCCATTGAACTGAGAATTAAGATTGCCTTCTGACTATTAGTTCTCATTCTATTAAGCAATAGGTCAAAAAGTAAGTTATTACCATATCTAAGTTGACTGATCCTATTTATGAATAGGAAATAGTGTTGTAGAACATAATTGAACTCCTGTAAAACCCTAAGGGTCCTATAATACTGGTGTATTTGTTGGCCCATTACAACATGGATGGAACTAGAGACCATTCTTCTAAGTGAAATATCACAAGAATGGAAAAACAAACACCACGTCTACTCGTTATTAAACTGGAACTAATCGATCAACACTCATGTGTACATATGATAGTAAAACTCAACAGAAATATGCTGGTCAACAATCTCTGTGGTTTTCTCCTGATTTGCCAGCTTCCTAATATTGGCAGAAGTAGAAGATCACCATATAGACAAATTCTGTAGTAATCCCTTAGTTTTATTTCTCGGAGATACTAATTAGAGACTACTCTTCCATCTCTTCCAACAACGTGGTAAACATTTATTTTCTTCATTAAATCTCTTTCTCTTTAAAATAGCCAAAGTGATTTCTGTTAGCTGCAACCAAATCCTGATTAATTCACTGAGATTTAATTAGAAGGATCAAGGAGTGACAAGTCTAAAGGAGACTAGAACAGAAGGCAAAATTATACTATACTGATAGATTATCAAGAAGATGAGTATTCTAATGAAATGGCCATCCTCTCTCCAAATTCATCTTTTAATTTCCAGGAAACCTTATTGTCAGAACACATCTGGCCAATTTAAAACCATAGTTTCAATATCTTAAAATACCTTTCCTTATTTTAATACTGATAGGACAAAATCCAATTGAAGAGCAAACAGCTAAGCTCTCAATCAGCTACTGACTGATTTGCTCAAGCACTTGATTCTTAATCAGTAAGGCTAAAATCTCCAATGTGTGCCAAAGTTTAGAATTTTTAAAAAAATATTCTACTATATTCTCTTAGATATATTTAATAAAAAGCAATATGTTTATATAGCATTAATTAAACTCACAATTCTCAGTGATTTATACATGTAAATGAATACACTTTAAAAATGGTATTAAGGACATTTTAAAACATACAAATACAAGAAGAATATAATATTCCCCTATATATCCATTCACAAATTCAATAGTTATCAACATGCTCCAATATTTTTTCTTTCTTTTCACTCCTATTGTACTTTTTCTGTAATGCTTGAAATAAAATCCAGATATTATATAATTTCACTAATGAATAGTCTCTAATAGATAACCTCCCCTTTAAAAAATGAACCAAAATACCATTATTTCAACTAGAAAAATAACAGTAATTCCTCAATATCATATGAAATCCATGCGATATCCAGTTTTTCCCAGTTAACTCCAAACTATCTTTGTACTGTTGGTTTGAATCAGAATCCAAACAAGATCCCATTGCATTTCTCATACAATGTAGTGTGTTTTTTTTTAATAGCGTATTTGTTTTCTAACATGATAGCTGTATTAAAATTTCAGAATCATTGCTTAAAACAACACAAATGCATTATTACAGTTCTGTAGGTCAGAAGTCTTATAGGGTCTCACCAGGCCAAAATTAAGGTATTGGCAGAGGTTTGTTCCTTTCTGGAGGATCTCAAAAGAATTCATTTCCTTGGTTTTCCAGCTTCTAGAGACTACTCATATTCCTTGAAATATGGCTTCCTTTCTTCATCTTCAGTCAGCAATAATGCATCTTTCTGACCCTTCTCTTGCCTTCATTCAGGCATTCAAGGATAATCCCCTCATCATAAGGTCTGTAATCTCAATCACATCTCCAAAGTCGCTTCTGCAATTTAAGATGACATATTTAGAGCTTCGGGGGATTAGGATGTTAATATCTTTGGAGGAGCAATATTCTGTGTATATAGAGACATATCTATTATATGTTTTGGTTTTATTGCTGTTTTTGGCTTTTTTTTTTAGATGGTTATATACTCACTGGAAGTTGCAAGAGAGTATATAGATTCTAGTGAACACTTCTTCCTGCTCCCTCCCATGGTGACACTGTATCAGCTTCAGTTCAATAGCCAAAGGAGAAAATTGACTTTGATACAATGCCATTTATAAAACTGCAGAAATTATTTAGTTTTCATCATTCTTACATGCTTTAATTTGTGTGTAAGTGTGTATGCATATAGTTCCATCTAATTTGATCACAATATGTATGTATTTATGTGTCCACCACAGTCAAAATACAGAATTGTTTCATCACTGCAAAGATACTATCTGTGCTGAATTTGTGTACCTACCTGCCCCACCACCATCCTTGTCCCTTGGCAATTATTAATCTGTGCTCAATTTCTCTAGTTTTATAATTTCAAGAATATTATGTAAACAGAATTAGAGAATATGAAAGCTTTGATACTGGCTTCTTTTTTTCACTAAGTATAATATTCTTGAAAAACATCTAAGTTTTTATGTGTATCATTAGTTAGCTACTTTGTATTCCTAAATAGCATTTCATTGCATGGATATAACAGAATTTATTTAACCATTTATCCATTGAAGGACATCTGGGATGTTTCCAGTTTAGAACTATAGAAAATAAAGCTGTTAGAAACCTTCGTGTTTAGGTTTTTATGCAAACATAACTTCATTTTATCTGGGATAAATAACCAAGAATGTAATTGCTGGTCATGTTGTAAGTACATGTTTCATTTTTATCAGAAACTACCAAACTATTTTCCCACAGTGGCTATGTCATTTTACATTTCCACCTGCAATGAACAAGAAATACAGTCTTTCTCTATTCTTGCCTGCATTTGGTGTTATCATTATTTTTTAATTTTAGTAACTCTAATATGAATGTAGTAATAACTCATTGTGGTTTTAATTTGCATTTCCCTAATGGCTAATGATGTTGAACATGTTTTCATGTGCCTCTAAGATTTTTAGAGACAGCCTTACTTCATAATTCAATGAATATTAAATATAACTATGTAGTTTTTAGTAATTCTGATTACTAGAAAAAATAAAAGCTCTCGTAATGTTCCCTTGTGATTTATGTGCATTTATGAGGCTTATGAAATACAAATTGCATAAAAGAAGATATAGCTAAAGCAAAATTTCATTAATCTGTTTTCCTCTATTTCATAACATGTGATAATTCAGAAAAATGCTGCTGTTTTTTTCTTTTTCCCTAAGTAAACTCTTCTTTTTAGAAAGTAAATTAACAGTGAAAAAGAAAAGAATACATATTTTTATTCTATATTTTACTTAAGTTTTCAACAAGCATAAAACATTATTATATATTAATTTGGAATAAATATACATAAATTAAAAAATATAAATGATGTACTGTCATTATATGCACCAACTTCCAGTAAGGGAGGAAAACGTAGGATTGATAGGATAGAGGCTTTGCTTTGTGTTTACCACTTTGCTGTTATTTTGTAAAATCAGATATCTGATGCAAAATCACAAAATGGTTAACAACTTTCAATACTAGATAGTAGTGTAGCAGTGGTTATTATATAATGTTTTTGAATATCTATGCTTGAAATTTTTAGAAAATAAAACATAAAAAATGCAAAATGATTATGTATTTTTATTATGTCTCCATTATGTCAGCAATTGTTCTAAACCCTTAGAATGTCATCTTATTTAATCCACACAAAATTCCAATGACACATATATTATCTTTCCCATTTTTCAAATAAAGAAACTGAAATATAAAGAGTTTCACTAACCTCTGAATGGAAAATCTAGGATTCCACTAAAAGTCCTCTAACTCCAAAGCTAGGTCTTTTAACTACTAATGTTTGTTCATATTTATTATTCTGCACATTACAAATAGTTTCCCAATTATTCATTAACCAATTTAGATATAAGTAATTCTAGACCACATAAAAAGTGACTTGTAAGTTATTTTGTGTTTAAATTAATTATTTGTACATAATTTAATGAGTTTTACAATTTAAAATGTTAACCATTGTACTTTGGCTAAATTAAATGTAATAAATTATATACTACAATAATAGGTTTTGCAAGCACATTGATTATAATCCATATCCAAATATTTTAAAGATTAGAAGGTGATATTTGCTCAACATCTTCTGTAATAATTTAACTAGAACAATAAAGGAACATTTCAGTTTATATGACATCAAGTTTTTCCCTGAAGTGTAAGTCACACATTTCACTATTATGATTTGAAAACTTTGATAATAATGATACTTTTGTATTTTATCAAGTAATTCAGCTGTTACTTTTAAGTATCTATGGTTCAGGAGTTATATAAATATTTAAAAATTGAGTAGAGTTGCATCCTTTTTGCTGATTTTTTTGAGTTGCAGTTTTAAAGAATGTTGATGGAAACTTCAAAAGAAGTTTTCTGTTGAGAGAATATTTAGTGATTATTGATTCGCAAAAAAACTTCAGTATATGGTACTATGAAAGCAATCTAAGATAGTAAATATTTTAATGACAGAACATGGCAGAATAGAAAGATTCAGGATGCAAGCAACTATGGAGCTGGAAACATTATCAGAATCAAGTATTTCAGAACTCTGAAATCTGGTTTTACACTCCTACTTAGTAGGAGAGTGCTTGATAGAGAAAGAGACTGATAAATTTCAGTGAATTTCAGCATTTTGAACCAGCTGCCAGCCCCATGGCAGACAGCTTCAGGAATGGTGGTCTGTCTGGTTTACTCCAGCCAAAATGGGCAATTGTGACCTCATCCTCCAAAAAGTGAGGCTGATTGGCATTTCCCTAAACTCCTGATTGTCATTTAGAGATGTTGAGCACTTTTTTATATGTTTATTGGCCATTATTCTGTCTTCTTTTGCAAAGTTTCTGCTCATGTCCTTTGCCCACTTTTTAATGGGGTTGTTTAATTTTTCCTTTTTAATTTTCTTAAGTTCTATATAGATTCTTGTTATCAGCTCTTTATTAGATGTGTAGCATGCAAATATTTTCCCCCACTCTGTAGGTTGTCTGTTTGCTCTAGTAATAGTTTCCTTGGCTGTGCAGAAACTTTTTAATTTGATCAGGTGCTATTATTTATTTTTGTTGCTGCTGTGATTGCTGTGGGGGTCTTCATAAATTCTTTGCCTAGGCCGATGTCTGTAAGAGTTTTCCCAACCATTTTCTTCTAGAATTCTTAAGGTTTCACATCTTAGTGGACATATCTCAAAGAACTAAAAATAGAAATGCCATTTGATCCAGCAATCCTGCTACTGAGTGGACATATAGACAATTACACATACTTTGATGTGGCCCTCCCTAATGAAATTGTTCTCACTCAATGAGTCAGGGAGCAAATGTGGGCACTATGCCAGCTAAGTTTGTCCATACCTACTAAATATTCTGAAAATAAGTGTAAGATTGATGTGTGGATCACACTGCTAAATGTATTCAAGCTAAGATTCCTTCTATCATCTTATCACAAGCCTCAATCTGATTTGTGGCCTGTATAATATTTTAATTCTGAAGGAAATAGCAGCAGTCTATAAGTATTTACTAATGCCAAGAAAGTTTATTTCCCTTTTTCCATTAATTGTTTCCCCAGTAAATTACCACAGATACTTCTGTTGGGAAATTCAAAGTATATACTACTCATAACAGCAGTTCAACCTATAAGAATAGACTTATGCTTAGCAGTTAGGTAACAGGTTATTAATTTCCACTTTTACCCTTGAATGTAAGTTTGTAGTCATCAGAGATAGAAATTTTCTACCTGTATATGTGAAGCATATTGTATTATAATTTTCATTTACATCAATTCTAGTGATTTATGATCAAAATCAGCATCACTGCAAATTCCTCAGTGGTCACAGTCCTTTGATTACTACTCCATTTCTGTGGCATGTTGTAATTATACTTGTCTTCTAGATTTGTAGGAATCCATTATTCCCACTAAGGAACCCAATTGTACTTTATCATTTTCATGATCACCGAGACTAGAAAAAAAAGCATCACTTTGTGAAGATACTGGGCTCCCTCACTTTACTGATGAAAATATTAATTTATTGGTAAAGAGAATGACCTCTGTGGTCCTACTGATTATGGTTAGGGTTAGGATGAGCAGTTTGCACATAATATATTCATTTCAACATTTTCTGAAACATCCTTCTTAGACTCCTTCCTTTTCAGTATGTTAAGGGATTTCCAGCATATCTATTCTCATTCATTTTAGGCTGACATTGAGTGCAAGCTTCAATTAACCAATCTAGCAGACCATTAAAACCAGTCATAGGTACTCAAGAAAACACATTAAGTCACAAGTGACTCAAATATTTGAGCAACCCAATCCCAGAATCACAAAGGTATATCTTTTAGCACTAGTCCTGGAAAGAAATTATGATTCTGATCAGAGTCCAGGCAGGACATGGATAACACACACACAAATCAGTGTAAGTGAAGAGAGTTTAACAAAGGAACTGTTTACAATAACGTGGTAAAACAGTAGGAGCAGGTATCATGGGAAACAGCCGCCTATTGCTGTAATTTTCTTGACCTCTCAGGCCCAGTTGGTAGGTAAATACTATTTCTATTTTACAGTGAAATGCTATTGACACTGTTCAATTTTACCTTTACTTCAGTGATTTGTGAATGGATGAAGTAATATTTTGCAGAAATAATAAAATGATCTATTTGCTTACATAAAAAATAGATCTTCACTCTTTTCTATTCTTCATTAAGCATAAAAATCACAATGTTAACAAAAAGTCTGTGATCTATAGGAAAATAAGCAGTATCATATAGAATCAACTGGCTATTAACTGAAGAAGATATTAAAAATGCTTTATTTAATATTTAATATGTCTCACATCTCATGGCTTGTATAACATACACACATACACACACTTGTGTATAATGGTTTTGACTTCAAACACTAATGTACTCTGGTTCAAATAATACTGCTAATGCTACTAGTAAATGATTCATTCTTACCTTGTGTTTATGATGTGCCATAAAGTCTTCTAAGCACCTTACTTGGATAAACAAATATGTGGTCAGGTCTAGACTGGTTTTGCAGTCTGTGCCTTCACCATTTATTCTAAATATCACAATACCATTCACAAAACAAATTAGGCAAAAAAAAAAAAACAAAAAACAAAAACACTTAACAATAAGATGATTTAAAAAATGATTATCTATGCAAATGTCTTACTTTCTAAAAAGTATTCTTTGAAATGTTAGACTAAAGGACAAACCACCGGTGGCTCTAACATCACATATATTTGCATCGTTTTTATCATATGCAAGCAAAGCTTCATGGGAATAACAAAGAGGCTGCCATATAGAGTCATGAAAGGAAGAAATAAAGTGGGAAGAGATATATTAGTCAAACTAATAGCTCCATCAGTGAGGACAAATAAAGGTTACATGAACCCTGGAAAAACTTGTTATATGAGAATAAAATTGATAACATAACTGACTATACCCACTGATACTTTCTCACATAGTTTCTCTCCAGGTAAGAGTGCAAGTTACTCTTTAGGATAAAACATTTAAGAAAAACTTAAAGAAAATATCCATTGAATTAACTCATTTTAAGAAGTTTTCGTCCAAATAGACTTTGAATGTTCAATGAGCATGTACTGAAGCTTGAAGAAATATTGCTCAGTCTATTAATGAGAAATAAAGAAAAATTTGGTTTCTTCTCCTGCAAATCTGAATTAAATGGAGCTAGTTGTGCTCACTAGTGTGGATAGAATGTCCTTTGTTATTATGACTCATAGGTAGACATTTATAGATTCAGGTTGTAAAAATTCCCATTAAAATGATTCATAGTCTTTGAATTAAAATAGTGTTTGGTGAAAAACTCGTGAGCAGATGTTACCAGAGCACCTAGAGTTTTATTCAAAAACATATAAAAAACTTGAGTACACTTTTGGAGTATGTCTCTTAACAAGGGTTAATGTTTCAAAAATTCAACTAGGAATATAGAATAAAGAAATTTTTGTTTTCTGAAGTGAATCCTAGTTGTGGTTGATAATAAAAATCACACAGAGTAAGAAAAATTGGGGGTAAAGGAGAAGGGCTTGAATTAAAGAGTGAAGAAAGCATCCTACTGTGGTATCCATTCTCCATCTGGCACTGATCTGGGCTAAACTCATTGCTGGAAACATGACATCCCCAAATAAAGAAAGTACTTGATACAGGCGATTTTAGTCTCGTGTGGCACTGTTCATCTTTGAATTCCATCTGACAAAACACTGAGGACAGAAGCCATTTCCCTTCTTGAATCAAACCATTTGGATTCTGGATCTCCAAATTTGAACCTGGAGATTATGAAATTTTATGATTTTATCATAAATTTGGTGTGAGTGGTAGCATTCTCAAGAGTCACTGACACTTGGGTGGCTCTTCTGTGTGTACTTTTGAAATGGAGCCCGCCATAGAGTTTTATACTATGAGCACGCACAGGGACTACTAGCTAGTAGTAGCTGAAAACGGGATCAGAAGCTGAAAAGGAATATGTCAGTGGATGTATATTAGGCCCTCTTGGGGATACCCCAGAAATTGCTGGGGGACAATTAAATAGAAAGTAAAAACTGTCACTCATGTCACTATGTCTCCAGACATCAAGAGACAAGAGTGGTTCCTGAAGGAGGAGACAGTAGTGACAATGCAGTTGAGATCAAACACATTTCAGTGCTAATAGAAAAGGGTCATTCAATAATTAGAATTTGAATGCATAGACCAAAGTATAATTTAGCATAATCTTCCTAAGACAAGTTGAGAGACAATGTGATAAAGAAACTTTGTGAAGCAACCAACTTTACTTTTGGTCATATGATAAAGACCAAAATACAGGGGCAAATTTTGTGGGAATTATCAAAAAGAAATTAAGGTATTACTCACATGTGTTGCTCAGAGACATCAATGTATAAAGAAAGCATGTTGGTGCACTCTTTAGTGTTATATGTTAGTCAGTAAAATACACAGGGAAAGAGTCCAGGGAGGTTACAATATTACAAAAAGAATTTTTTGAATGATGACCTAGAACAATTAAAAATAATAATCTCAAGCTAACTCTGAGATGTGTTTCTCTAGTAAAATTATATAAACTAATATTTATGGAAATGAGAAGTAATGATTTGATGTATTTGTTATGCACAATCTTACAAAAACTGTTAAATTTATAAATAACTTCTATAACTATAACTTCTAAATTTATTATCCTTAATTTACTTAATATAATTACTTTTTCTAGCAAAAATATCAAATCATGACCTACCTTTAATCTCTTTCATTTTAGGAACATAAATGTCCCTAAATGTCAGATATGAAGCCATTTTTCAGATCAGGCACCTGTTATGGACTGAATTCTGCCCTCCCCCTCAAATACAAACATTGAAATATAATTCAGTGTGATTGTATTTGGAAATATGGACTTCAAAGCAGTCAAAAGGGTGAAGCCCCAGTCTGTCTGGTGTCCTTTCAAGAAGAGGAAGAGACACATGGGGCGCCCATGTACAGAGGAAAGACTGTGTGAGGACGCAGCAAGAAGACAGCTTATTGCCAGCCAAGAAGAGATGCTTCAGGAGAAGCCAAATCTCCCAGCATCTTGATCTTGGACTTCCAGCCTCCAGAAATCTGAAAAATAATTGTCTGTTATTTAAGTAACTCACGCTAGAGTATTTTGCTGTGGCAGCCCTAGCAGACTAGTACAGCACCTTAAACATGAAGAAATTATATTAAGTCACCCAAATCCTCGAGCTAAGCATGTAAGTATGTAGCACATATGTGGCTTATAGGTTATATAAAGTAGAAACAATATTTGTATCATGCAACCCTGATAGATCAGTGAACACAAGTGACTATTAAATTACAAGCTATAAAAAAATAATCAATGTAGAATTTTTAAAAAGCAAAACTTACTGAAGTCTATACAGTATCTGTTAGTTGAATCTGTGCTTTATATGCATGCGTGTACACACACACACATACACAAAACACACACACACCATGGAAGTTTTAAGGAAATAACTCTTATCTATGGGGCTAAAGACTTGACCTCCATTCTTGGTACTGCCACTTACTTGTCTGTATGGGTGAATGTGATTTTTAGCCTGTAAAAACTACATTTGTCCTAGCAACACTATAGTTTTCTTTTCTCTAAAAAATGCATAATAATGTCTTCCTAGTGCCCCTTACAGTAATGATAGCAAATAAAATAATCTATAAAAAAGAACCTTTGAAAACTACAAAAACTACTAAAAAGATTAGAGAGATTATAACATTGACAAAAAACAAAAGTCTTTAATAAAGTTTAATTGTTTTTAATTTTCTTTTTTTGGTGAAGAAATTGGACCATGAAAACTTTTTTACAAATTACTGAATAAAAATAAACCTAATCCTGTGCCCTGTTTACCATTTTTCTGTGATGTAGTAAATATTTGTTAGCTAATCATCAAGCTTAAAGTGTGTTTGATTATGCAGGAGTTTGATTTCCACTTGATTGCATGGCTGTTAAATGAAGTATTTTCTTAAATTTTATCCAAATTCATCTGCCAGTTTTTTATATGATTAAAGATACCGTAAAATGCTCTTATTAGGCTTGGTTTTAATGTCACCCAAAGGTAACACTTCAAAGAATAGGTTTCATCATTTTATTTTAGTTTTTCTTCCAAACAGAATCTTGTGTGGCCTTCAAAGTTTATTGTTCTCATTATACCCTAAAAGCCTTCAATTGCCATAAACTTTTTCAGACCATGGATCGGCTTAGAATAAGCTTATCGTTTCCAACAATGTGGTTCTATTTTAATCACTGTCCTTTCTGGATAATCAAATTGTCATACTTGAATGAACTATTATACATTCTCATTTGATAAGAAAAATAAACGTATTCACCACCTAGAAGCCAAGACACTAAATAATTATAACTTGTTTTGGAGAGTTGTGTATATGGAGTTGCAAAAAATGAATATACTAAAATTACTCATAAATTATATCACTTAGTTACCAATCATTTATTTTAATGTTTACATTAAAATATTTGAGGACAATACAGGAAAGAACAATGAAAATAGCACTTCAATAGAAGTAATAAAAAGTTAACGATCCCATTGAGAGTTACTATACGTACACTCACACATGTTCACATGCTATGCAATAAAATCTGCCAAAGTAGATAACCTAAATAATAATAATAATAATGATAATGATATCCTCACAGTGATGGTGACTCCCTCAATCAAACTTAAATATTAGTGTCATATTTTTTTTCTTTTACTCTCCTGATTGGTACCATCTTTAAATAAATCTCTTTTATCCAATCTGTAAGGAGCACAGCCAGGGCCAGAGTAGCAGTTGTATTGATTTAAAACTGTGAAGTTGCTATTAGTGATGCTTGTAGTAGTAATGCTATATTCATCTTCAAAAAAAGGGAGAAATGATTTCTTTACTTTAGAGATAAGCACATGAATGATGAAGGGATTTTCAACCATCTGAGAAAATGGAGAGATTCTCTCACAGTGAGAGATGCAGTGTCAATAAGGTACACCTGCACTGCTGGGCACCATCAGATATGAGACATGCTTCAAGTTTTCTATCAGACTTCTATAACATTGTGATTAGAAATGCAATGTACTTGCCATGGGGAGAATCTTCACATTTGGCAATTTGAAAGAAAATTGTTAAAAGGGAAAAAAAATAAATATTCAATATTTTAAACATTAATTTATGTGCCAAGCAATCATCATTAACCAATTGTGTAAATGCAATAGAAACATGCTTTTTCTATCCTTGCTTCTGCAATTGATGACTTACAAGCACTTTTTTGTTTATAGTAAAGTATTTTTAAGGAAACAAACCTTAGATTGTCATCACAGATAGAAACATATTTTTTGCTATTAAATGATTATAGACACCAATTGTTAATGATTCCTGTGAAGAAAATAGTTAATGTAGTAGGCCTGAGACTGTTATTCAGAAAAAGGCCCTCTTACAAGGTTGCGTTTTGGGAGGGTTCCCACAATTTCTTAACTAATAAGAGGGCTCACTGTGCCTAAGCTGTTTGTGCAAATAATCTGGTTTATGTGAAACACCTGCTTTCCCTCTTGCCGGTATGGAATTAGGGGATGTGCTTTGGAGTGGGTCTCTGCATGATGGCCTCCAATAAAAACCTTGAGCACTAAGAATCTAATGAGCTTCCCTGGTAGACATGTCCTATGTGTTGCCCCAGTTCCAGGCTAGATGAAATTAAGCACACCTTGTGTGACTCCTTGGGGAGAAGACACTTGGACGCTTGCTTCTAACTTCATTTAGACTTCATTTATTTGCCTTTTTCCCTCGTTGATTTTTTTTGTGTATCCCTTCTCTGTAATAAATCATGGTCATGAGTACAACAATATATTGAGTCCTGTGAGTCCTTCTAGAAAATAACTGAACCTAGTGGTTATCTGGAGACCCCCAACACACTTCTTTTTTTCTTATTTGGGCAAACCAACTAGAATTTATTTTTATACAACTATAATTGTATTCAAATTTTAACTAAACTGAGCATACTATTTATGTCACCAATTATGAGGTTATTATCTTTCCTAACATTTAATTTATTATATAATATAATTATATAACTGTTATTTTCAAATTTGGAAGTTGTAAAGATTATTTTGAGGGCTAGTATGAATTATATACTAATTTATGAGATCAGTTCTTTGAAATACATGACACGGTAATTATTCAAAAATTGTTTCAAAAAATTAGTTTAAGAGGTCAATTAGAAAATGGCTGCATAGACAGAGCCTAACCTCCTCCATCGAGATGAACCAGAATACTAAGTAGATTCTCATATTTTGAAGAGATTATCTAGAAGTGAATAGTAGGATTTACCAGGGAAAGAACAGGAAGCACCGAAAGTGGGTAGGAGAGGAGTCAGGGTGACTTGCCTGCCAGGGCTGACTTACAGCCAGGAGAAGCTTTTGGCTGCAGTGAAACAGTAGGAGAGAAGCCCCCAGGGCTCCACTCCCCAAGACGAACATTTATGATCTTGGCTACAAAAGAACCCCTCAATTCATGCAGATCTCAGGCCTAACATAGGGAGCTACTTGGAGATTGCACGCAGACATTATTGCACAAAGGGGACTCACACAAAATCCCACAGGTGTCTGAGTATAGGGCAGCTTGAGCAGGGCTCCATTCTGAAAGCCCAGATACGGGGGATCTGCAGGTGTGCCTGCAGCCAACATGCAGCTCAGAGTAGAGATGGAGGAGCCCAGGTGCTCTCATGCACACCTGGGAAGCTCTTCGCTGCCCTACTGTGAACTGTGTTTGAGACTAAGATGTGAGTAGACAGCATTTTTCAGTTTCTTGCCTAAGCTGCCTGCCTCGGTGGGGCCACAGCTTTTCAGATCGTAGGTCCAAGGTGCCATTTTGTGACTTAGACGCTGGATGGAACCCCACCCTCAGGCTGTTTGGGGTTGACACAGCTGCAGGCCCCACCTGGTTGGAGAGGGGCAGATTTTACAGCATGCACCTGGAATAGTGTCCATCATCCTGCAGCCAGCAGCTGTGGAATGGAGCCTCTAGCCAACTGTATCCCCATAGTTTCCTGCCAGCATTGCATGACTGAGAAGGACCCCACGTTCTCTGGTCACAGGCTCAGGGCACCATTTTGGGAGTTTCAAGCCAAGCACTGCCCTGCCCTGGTGCTGAGTTTGAGCTGACACAACTCTGCCTAGCTGAAAACGGACAAGGGAGCCCAAGCTCCCTTACATACACTTAGTACAATTCCTACCACCCTGCTACAAGCTGAAGTATGAATGAAATGTGAGTGGATGGCATACCACCCAGTATCTCGCCCACATTGTTTGCCTGGAAGAGGCCCCAACCTCTCTGGTCACAGGTTCAAGGCACTGTTTTGAAAGTTTAAAGTTGAGCAGCCCAGGAAGGGACATAGAGACAGGGACTTCCCCTCCCCCAACCATCCAATGCTGCAGACATAGATGCCTCTGTTCCAAGCATGAGTTATTGGTGCAAGTGAGCTGTGGGACAACCAGTTCTAGGTTAGCAGAGGAGTACATCCCCAACAGTATTGTGCTCACTATGCCTGGATTCTTCATGTAGAGTGAGGCTCATTTCCCTCCCTTCATAAATAGGCAATGGCTTTACAGTTGTCCCAATGTGGTAATCTCAGCCTCTAGGTCTCCAAAGTACTAAATTCACAGCCACCATTACCTAGCACCAACTTGGACCAAAACATCGTTGGAGGACCAGTGGATCCCAGGGGGTCTGTAGGTCTCCTGGAGCTTGGACATTCAGGATGGGCTGCTTCCAGCTGACAGGAGAGTGAAGCATGCCAGAAAGCACCTTAGGAGAAAGAGGACTATTCCCCATTGTTCAAATCTAGAAAAAATAATCCTAAACTTCATTTGGAACCAAAAAATAGCCTGAATAGCCAAAGAAATCCTAAGCAAAAAATAACAAATCTGGTGATATCACATTACCTGACTTCAAATTATACAAAGCTATAACATTCCAAATAGCATGGTACTGGTATAAAAGTAGAGACATAGACCAATGGAACAGAACAGAGAACTCAGAAATAAAACCATCTACCTACAACCAACTGATCTTTTACAAAGCAGACAGCAACATACAATGGGGAAAGGCAGCCCTATTCAACAAATGGTGCTGGGAAAACTGAATGGCCACATGCAGGAGAATGGAACAGGAGACCTATCTCCTACCATAAACAAAAATTAATTTAAGATGGATAAAAGACTTAAATGTAAGGCATGAAACCAAAAAATTCTAGAAGAAAAAGTATGAAAAACTCTTCTAGACATTGGCCTAGGCAAAGAATTTATGACTAAGACCCCAAAGGCAAATAGAGTTAACAACAAAAATAAATAAATGAGACTTGATTAAATTGAAAAGCTTCTGCACAGCAAGGAAATAACCGCCAAAATAGACAACCTACAGGCCGGGCACAGTGGCTCATGCCTGTAATCCTTGCACTCTGGGAGGCCGAGGTGGGAGGATCACTCAAGGTCAGGAGTTCGAGACCAGCCTGAGCAAGAGCGAGATCCTGTCTCTACTAAAAATAGAAAGAAATTATCTGGACAACTAAAAACATATATAGAAAAAATTAGCCAGGCAGGGTGGTGCATGCCTGTAGTCCCAGCTACTCGGGAGACTGAGACAGAAGGATTGCTTGAGCCCAGGAGTTTGAGGTTGCTGTGAGCTAGGCTGATGCCATAGCACTCTAGCCCAGGCAACAGAGCCAGACTTTATCTCCAAAAAAAAAAAAAAAAAAAAAACACAACCTACAAAATGGTAGAAAATATTCACAAACTAAATATCTGACAAAGGGCTAATATCTAGAATATGTAAATAACTCAAACAAATTGGCAAGAAAAAACCCCATCAAAAAGTGGGCAAAAGACATGTACAGAAGTTTTTCAAAAGAAGATAGAGAAATGGCCTACAAACATATGAAAAAAACAGGTAAACATCACAAATCATCAGGGAAATGAAAATTACAACTACCATGATATATCACCTTAACAGTCTCAGAATGTCCATTATTAGAAAAAAGCCAAAAAGCAGTAGATGCTGGTGTGGATGCAGAGAAAAAGGAATGCTTATACACTAATGATGGGACTGCAAATTAGTACAACCTCTTTGGAAAACAGGATTGAGATTCCTTAAGAAAAAGTACTAATCCATGTTCAATTACTAAAATAATAATAATAATAATAATAAACTAACAATGACAACAACAAAAAGAAAAGTAGAATTACCATTCAATCCAGCAATCCCACTACTGAGTATCTACCTAAAGGAAAAGAAGTCATTTTATCAAAAGGAAAGCTGTACTTCAATGTTTATCACAGCACAATTCACAACTGCAAAGATGGGAAATCAACCTGAGTCCCATCAATTGATGAGTGGATAAAGAAAATATGTGTATACACACACACATCACATGGAGTACTATTCAGCCAGAATAAGGAATGAAATAAGGTCTTTTGCAGCAACTTAGAGGCAACTGGAAACCATTATCCTAAATGAAGTATCTCAGGAATGGAAAAAGAAACACCATTTGTACTCTCTAATAACTGGAAGCTAAATGATGGACATACACAGGCACGAAGAGATGTAAAGGTCATTGGAATCCAAGAAGGAGAGAGGATGGTAGGGGATGAGGGGTAAAAACTTACTTATTGGGTACAATGAACCTTATTCTAGTGATGGGCACACTAAAAGCCCTGACTGAAGCATTGTACAAGATATCTATGTAACAAAAACATTTGTACCCCTTAATATTTTGAAACAAAATAAATAAATATACTTACACAGAGGTGAATTTAAGATTTTTCTGTTCACCTTCCCACCTCCTTCTTACCCTCCCCTCAAAGTCTATCATAAATATTCTAGTTCTGAAAAATACAATGAATCATATTTTTCATATGAAGAATTAAGTACAACAAAAGCAGTTAATAGAGGATTCAACAGTGCATATATACAATTTTGTTCAACAGTTTAATTAAAAGATAAAATTGAAGTAGAAAGTTTCTAAACAAATTACTAAAATAAACAACATAAGGAGAGAAATGATTTTAGATAAATGTTGATTGGAATTCTTGACATTGCGAATATAAAAACATAAATATTATGAAAATGAATATTATGATGAAACCATGGCCACAAACAAAACAGAGAGATAAGGAAAGTGACATAAACAAATAAAGTAGGTTGGTTCATAATGTTGTTGCACAGAGAAGGATGACAACTTTACATTAGCAATTGTTGCTATGGAAAAATATGTTCATTGTGTTACCAGATCATCTACTTTGCAAGGAGAAAATATATAAATGTGCTTGTGATATCTCTAATATTTTAATTTTAGCAAAAAAATACACTTCTTTTTAATTCTGATGTGGAATAAGCAAAAATGTCTTATTGTCAGATCAAGCTATGGACCTGCAATCTTTGTTGAAATATATGGATACTTTTAATTTTTTTTTTCAGCATATTACGGGGGCACAAATGTTTAGGTTACATATATTGCCTTTGTTCCACCCGAGTCAGAGCTTCAAGTATGTCCATTCCCCAGACGGTGTGCACCACACCCATTAGGTGTGTATATTCCCATACCCTCCTTCCCCCTCCCATCTGCCTGACACCCGATGAATGTTACTGCTATATATGCACTTAAGTGATGATCAATGAAAACCAATTTGATGATGAGTACATGCCTGCTAGGTTTTCCATTCTTGGGATACTCCACTTAGTAGAATGGGTTCCAGTTCTATCTAGGATAATATAAAAGGTGCTAAACCAGTATTATTTTGTGGCTGAGTAAACATAGGCTCTAATACAAAATTGCAGAACATCAGGAAAATGAGACACACACACACACACATGCACACACACATATTTTTTAAAGCCCTCACTGAGAACTTTTTTAATATGAATTTTATTCTAGCTAGAAAGCATAAGTTTTGTCAAAAAATATACTAGTTAAAAGTATTTGTGCATTCTTTCAACCATTCAGAAAGCAAGCAGGCAGGGCATGCTGACCCTGGTAAGAGAGAGAAGGGAATATAACTCCAGAGAACTGCAGAGCTAGTCAATGTACACTGGCATGAGTCAGCAAAATACACGTGGGACTAAATTGTGAGGAAGATGGATCAGGGAGGTATGGAAGTAAAAGTTGGATAAGAGACCGTGTATTGATTTGGGAGAACTCTTCTGGCATCACTAAAGTATTGGCTGTTCTGGCAATGATCCCAATAAATTGTCTGAACATGATTCTAGGAAGAAGTATAGAAAAAGTGAAGATATACTAAATGAAGTAGATATGGTATAAGTGTGATAAAAGATAAAGGAAGAGAAGATTAAAAGGCTCAAAGAATTGGACATGCTAGAAGGAAGAGATTATAAAAGACAGAAACCTACCAGAGGGTTATGTTTTATCAGAGATCCCAAGGAATGCACTGGTGAAAGAGACATGAGCATCTCTAACAAGTTCAGTGGAGGCTTCCCTCTGTAGTCCAAGACTAAGCATACGAGATGATGTTATATTAATAGTATGGGGATCACTCAGAACAATGCAAATGAGAAAACTCTGAAATAAAAAGACAAATGATGGCACTTAAACATTGCAATGGAAGAAGATGCAATTGTAATGAGGCACAAGCTCAGAGTGACATCCGGGGAAGCCTGACCCAGGGAGAGTTACGAAGATGGACAAGAACTCTCATCTCTACAGACAAAACATACGAGCAACTACACTGACTAATGCTGCTCAGTCAATAAAATGAAAAGAAATTAAGGATGATTGATCTGGTAACTGAGGGAAATTGCCCCAATCATATAGTTTTCAGACTGAGCCAGTTTTTGGACTTATCAACTATTGACTAAAAGAGATGCTAGGTCCACATCAGAATTTCCTTTGTCCTTCCCCCAAAGTGATCTATGGCCAATTATTTAGAAGTGACTCAGGTAACCCATTCACTGAGAAAAGGTAAATACTCAAACATTTGAGGACTGTTGAATATAAGGTCTTTATTGACATGGGTACCTAGAGACTTTGTGTCATTATTGATTCTCTTAAGAGTGGGGACGTGTGAAGCAGGTAATAAATGAGGTCCTGGACTATCATGTGTCTTACAATGGTTCTACTGAGTTTTCAGACCCCTTTTCCCAATTGTACAATTACAATAGACAGATAGTGTAGTTAGTATAACCTTTGCATTGGTTACTTTGTCTATGGGGTTAGAGAAATGAGAAAAGGAAGTAGAAGCCTCTAAAAAAAAGCCTCTACCAAATTAAAATAGTAATTTGTATACAGTATTGCCTACCTGGGAAAATGGTAGAAAGCAGTACCACCCTTAAGTTCCTAGGTTGTGATGGTCCTCATCACATTTTTATGTAATTCACCAGTTTGGTATGTAAAAGCCAGATGGAGCTTTGAGGATGATAGATAACTACTGCAAAATCAACCATATTATAGGACCAATTACAACTGATGTCTCAGATCTGATATCTTTAGTAGAAAATATTCACATGGTTTTGGATAGACAATATACAGTCATTGATGCCAAGAAATACATTCTTTTATGTACTTATCAAAATAAACATGAGAAATACTTCACATTAACTTGAGATGAGCAGCACCAAACTTTTACAGTCAGCCACGATTGCATTACTACTCCTGCCTTCTGTCACGACATAGCTAAAGAGACCTGAATCAGTTGATCATCACACATATCACACCAGTCCACTCAGCCAATGACTTCATACTAATAAAACCTAATGAGCAGCCAGTCTAGGTGTCGGCATAAACAGCTACATAGGATCAATCAACCCTCCAGATTCTTTGATACGGAAGCATTATTGGTGGGAAAAGGTGATGTCGATTTTATGCCAAACTCTAAGAGCCTGTAGTGAATTTTTACACAGACAGTTCCTGTCTTACAATGGTTCGACTAACAATTTTTCAAGTTTATAGTGGTGCAGATATGCATTCGGTAGAAACTGTACTTTAAATTTTGAAGGTTAGGTATATTAAGTGCATTTTTGACATGATATTTTCAAGTTATGATGGGTTTATCATGTTATGATCCCATTGTAAGTTGAGGAACATCTGCAATTTTATGTTGCCCAGACATCCATTCTGAACATAGGCTTAATTTTCTCACAGTGGAAGCAGAGTTTAGTCACCGTTGACATGATTTCCAGTTCTCTGCCTCCTTCCACTTCCTCAATGTGATTGATTCAGATATTTACCTTATACAACCACCTCCTGATGACCACCTTCCTATAGAACAGCTACATACAACCAACTTGACTCATCCCACAGAGCGCCACACCCTGCATGGAGGGTGCAGATAGGCCATAGTGACCCCCTCTCAGTCACAGCATGCCTCCACCAGAGCTCATGCCTGATTGCTCTAGACACACTGATTAGAACTCTCCAAGGGAAATCTGCGTGGGTCATGCACCAGACCCCAATAAAGACTTCAACCCATAGGTTCTTCTCTCTCTCACTTCCCACTTGTTGGTTGAGCGTGTGAGTATGTGTGTGCAGGACAACTCCCTGCTTCCTGTTGGCCTTGTGAGATGTGCTTCCCTCTTCTTTCTGGGATCTGTGCATAAAAAATTGTTTCTGTTATTTCATGTGTTTTGTTTTGCTGCCCCCTCTGTCACTTAAATGAAAAACACACCCAAACCTAACTCTTCTCCTGGTCAGGGCTCTTCTAGAGAGTGGTTTTCTTGGTAGGAATACACTGGACATAGGTCAGACAAGAGCCACAAGGCCATCTGCTAGTATGAACAAGTTTCCTGTGAGAGGGACACATGATGACTGGTGGTATACTTAGGCATTTCGGCCACCTGCCAGGATAAAGAGGTATCCTGTAAAAGACATACTGTAAACATTCACAGCCACCTGTCCTGGAGCCCCATCAGAACAAGGCTAGAATTTGTATCCATCTTGAGAGAGATCTCAAGATCAAAGTAGAGGAAAATACAACAGATCCTCTAAGATTCTGGAGCTGTCTATAATTGAGTGTTATAAACCTTTTAAACACACACACACAAGTATATTGGAAGTAATGTTTAATACCTCTGTATTGGAAATTTTAATAGATCAATCACTTTATATTTATATGCACTAGTTTTCTTTGCATGCAATCTTGGTTTCTAATAAGTCTCTTCTATGAAAGCCACACTCCTGTACACTGCCCATGTGCACAGGATGTTCATTCTTTTACCAGTGTTCTTACCAGTAACCACAGAAAATCCTCCATTGATTGAAGTCTACTTTATTGAAATATCTTTACCTAATGCATTGCTAATGAAAATTGCTTCCTCAAATATATTCTGAAAATTACTGCTCTTGCTACTTATTACTGATTAACCAGATATGCTTTTTCTCCTTATGCACATAATTCTGCGGCTTCTGCTTTTTGTCAGTGAAGTTTCTCTGTGAATCCTTCTCTGCACCCACGGTTCTTCTGATGCTCCTGCTCGAAACACACACACACACACACACACACATTCATACACACACTACCTGCACACATTCTTCTGGAACTAGAAGGATTTTATTCTGCACCAGCTTTGTCTGAAAGAACAAATTCACAATTGAGATCTAGCTACAAAGTATTTTAATGTTCAGAAAAAAAAATGATCTCTGTAAAAATATTAAATCTCCTTTTATAGCTCTGGAGCAGCTGTGGAGTTTTACATTTTATCCATCACAAACCTACATTTTCTTATAAAAGTACTATGTATATATAGTTATAGTTATATCACTTCTCATAAAATTTGTATGCTTTTGAGTGTCTGGCCTAATTCTTAAGATTCATGGATAATGTAAATATATTTATTATTTAAAGTATTAGGATCTATTATGTATGTTAGCAAATGATCCAGTGCAGTGGTCCCCAACCATTTTGACACCAGGGACGGGTTTCACAGAAGACAATTTTTCTAGGGAGGATGAGGAGCAACTGTGAATAAAGATGAAGTTTTGCTCACTTGCTGCCACTCACCTCCTGCTGTGCATCCCACCCCTTTCCTCAATTTCGTGGAAGAAAATTTTTTCCAAAAACAGGGTTAGGGGAGTGTTGCAGAGCTCTGCTTCCCAATCCCTAACATGCCACGGCCTGGGGATTGGGGACTGCAGACTTAATGGCAGTAGTCATAGATCAATATTTTAAAAGTAATAAGTTGTGTGTTCAATAGCATATACTTAATTACAATGTAAAGTGAACCATCACTATTTTAAATATATTTATATTTGGCAGAATCTCACATTTTATTATAATTAGTCTTTGGAATACACTGCACACGGAAATCACATGTATTTTAAAGTCAAATTAAAAATCGCTTTCAGAAAGCATTTTTGAAGAAGATTCTGCTATTTATTTTCACTTGACCTTAATTCAAGAAATGTTTAAGGTTTCAATTTCTCTTTCTTACTCTGGTTACCTTCCATTATTTTAGTTTAAAATCTGTTATTCTGAGTAATATGGAAATATGCAAGTATTATGGTATCTAATACTTTTCTGAACATTTTTTTATCCTCTTGAAAGGTTTGGACTTTAATCACCACTTACAAATGCATTGCATTTTTTAAATTGCTGTTGAGCTATTTGCCACAAAGAGTGCAAAAAGAAATATCTGATACCTTTCTTGACTAGAAACTACAGAGATATTAACACATTTTTTGACAATGTAAAAAAGCCTCAGGAGCATTTTTTTTTATCAGATGTTCCTTATACTTGTGATTTTTCAGCTCTAAACAGAAAAAGACAAGCCATGATCCTTCTTGCCTCCAAGTACTTAGAAAAAGATGTGTTAAATGCTAACAACTGCATGTGTCAAAAATGACATTAGCTATCTTTTTAGCTTTTAAAACTAAAAGCTCAGAATGTCACGGGATTTGCTGAGATTTGGAGTTATACATTGAGCCAAGGTTGTATGGTGGGCTATAAATGAACAACTATGCATTCACAAACATATAGAGAAAATGGTGGGCATTAGTGAATGTTCTGGCAAGAGGTTAGGGAAGCTACGGTGAAAAAGTGAAATGTATTTTCTTTTTCATCACATCAGATTATACGTTCCCAGTTAGAGATTGTTTACTTTTTAATAACCTGTACCATTGGTAATTCTTTCTCTTTTCTGTTTTTGTTACTTAACCATTCAACTCAGTGTTGTGGGCTCGAATATTTAGCATACAAAGGCAGGAATTTATAAGATACAGTCTTTCCTAGCTCTTTGCTTACTGTCTTTTCTGCTATTTCATCAAATGTTTGTAATATTATGGTCTTAATTCTCATAACAATTTCCTAACTGCTTTTTCATTTTCTTTGTTCTTTTTGCACTACAGTTTGACTTGTCTTACTTTCAAACCTCAACTAGTAGCATTCTCATGGGACCAAAGCAAGATTAAATGAGATTGAAATGTTCAACTTCTTTGAGTTATTGGTTGTATTTCCCTGGGATCAAGTGCAAATGTTAAACAAAAATGTTTAATTTTTGTTTAAATATGTAAATCTGTTGTGTAGATGTCAGCCTCTTGTTAAAATATTTATTTCAAGAATGTTGAATAGGGACAGTCTCAGTTTGTTTGACAATTTCACCCATTATACAATTTCCATAGTAAATAAAGACTTAAATTTACCTATTTAATCCAGCCCATATTTCCTAAGCTTGTGAGAGAAATCAGATTAAACATGATGAATGTACTATTGTAAATTCTTATCTTTCATTGGTGGTGAGGAAGCTATTGAATAGTCTTAGTTAAATATTAATGCACATTCTACATGTAAGTGAAAATATTTTCAAAGGTTTTTTTCTCTACCTGATGTTATTTTCTAGTGAAAAATAACTTTACTTTCAAATCTGCAAGTTGCCAGAACACAGATTTTCAGCACTTTATCTCATTTTGAAAGAAACATTTTCAACACTGGTTTTCTCTAGTGGGTAACTGCTCAAGGAATTTAGTTATATTAATTAGTTATGTATAAGCAAGGATTCTGCTTATATAAAACAAGATTAAAATAATTTCATACTTGTACTGGAAAAAGAAAAATTATCATTCCCCTAAGCATATATCATTTTTGATTTTTTTCTGTCACAATGTAAATTCTCTACAAATATTTAATGATAAATGAATTTAATACATAAATCACTATATAATCTTTTTGAGGGTTTTCCCTCATGCTGAATATTAAGCTTTAATCTTGAATACAGTTCTAATGTTTTTGTTTCATACTTTTCATTGTGGGCTGAGATATTTAACTTAAACTCTTCACATTATGAAAAATGTAATACTAATAGCTGATACTTATTAAGCATTTACTATGCCCTAGACACAATTCTAATTATATACCAAGAATTGATTCACTTAATCTTTTCAAATCTTAATGTCAGTACTATTATTCTGCAACTATATTATTAGAAGATAGTTTCAAGAAGGATGTAATCATAATAGGCCAACTTAAATTGCTAAAAAATAAGGGGGCTTGATCCATTATTTAAAATTAGTAGTTTCACTGTACATATTATACTTCTTTTCTGATCTTTAAAATAATAGGATTAGACATTATTTCTAAATGAACCACTGTAGTACAATTGGCAGGTAAATACTTATGGGGGGAGGTAACTTACCAATTTCAAAACTCAATTGGTAACCTTTATGAAACTAAAATAGTTCACGAATTGAAGCATCATTCTCCATTACTGAATGGCCCAGCTAATCAAAGTGATGTCTATCAAAAGAACAATATATAAATACATGGATTTCTTGGCCAATTTTGAAATAAATACTTATCTCTTGAGAAGTATGGCAATTGATTATGATTATTAAACCAATGGGTCAATGTGTAATAAAAAAATTAATCTCCAAAATGATCCCAGGGAAATTATAAAAAGGTGCATTTCCAGCGAACTCATCCTCCACCCTATCACGTATCATGCCTGTGTGCCACCCAGGGCCTGTGCCACCCCAAGTGAGCCTGTGCTTTTCAGCATCACTTCAGGGTGCTCTTTCTGTCATACATTAAGATGTACCTGACCTCGCTGATATTAGGAATGTTAACATTCTTATAGTGATCTTTATTTCTTTTTAAAGATAATTCCTTAACCCTAAGTAGCAAGTCTAATGGTGGAAACATTAGACTCTGAGATCAGGCAATTAATAAAACATTCAGGGTATCCGATACTCTTTAAATAATATCATTTGCTGCACTTCAAATTCTAGTCACCTGGTCCTGAGAGCCTTCTGGTAAATTTGTTTGTGACCTGGAGTGTATCAACATTATTTATATTTATATTTTTATATATATATTTATATAATTTATATAATACATTATATATTATATATATTAATATACAATATATATTTATATATACAGTTCTCTCTCTTTCTCTCTCTCTCTCTCTCTCTCTCTCTATATATATATATATATATATATATATATATATATATAGTTCTATATAACTGTTTAGATTTCCTGGGCTCCTCATTCAACCCTAATCAAATAGAATTTAAAAAAAAAAAAAGAGTGTGGAAACAACCCAAGTGCCCGTCAATCCATGAGTGGATTACCAAAATTTGGTATATGTTTACAATGGAATATTACTCAATCATAAGAAATGACGACGATCTAGTACCTCTCACACTTTCCTGGACTAAACTTAGG